>JAVIAB010000051.1:39871475-40101475 GCA_032433765.1 Megaustenia siamemsis | reverse complement strand
GGCCAAAGTGAACTCGAGGATTTGATTGGCTGATATCTGTGAAAATATTTGTGAAAAACCTGATAAATGATTTACACTCATACTTTAATGATAATTTTCTGCTGTTAGTAGTAGAACTGCTGTAGTTATTATTGTAGTAGTACTAGTAGTAATAGTTTTAGTAGTAGTTATTATTGTAGTAGTAGTGGTAGTAGAAGAAATAGTTTTAGTAGTAGTTATTATTGTAGTAGTAGTAGTAGTAGGTGAAATAGTTTTAGTAGTAGTTATTATTGTAGTAGTAGTGGTAGTAGAAGAAATAGTTTTAGTAGTAGTTATTATTGTAGTAGTAGTGGTAGTAGAAAAAATAGTTTTAGTGGTAGTTATTATTGTAGTAGTAGTGGTAGTAGAAGAAAGTTTTAGTAGTAGTTATTATTGTAGTAGTAGTGGTAGTAGAAAAAATAGTTTTAGTAGTAGTTATTATTGTAGTAGTAGTGGTAGTAGAAAAAATAGTTTTAGTAGTAGTTATTATTGTAGTAGTAGTGGTAGTAGAAGAAATAGTTTTAGTAGGAGTTATTATTGTAGTAGTAGTGGTAGTAGAAGAAATAGTTTTAGTAGTAGTTATTATTGTAGTAGTAGTGGTAGTAGAAGAAATAGTTTTAGTAGTAGTTATTATTGTAGTAGTAGTGGTAGTAGAAGAAATAGTTTTAGTGGTAGTTATTATTGTAGTAGAATGGTAGTAGTAAAAATAGTTTTAGTGGTAGTTATTATTGTAGTAGAATGGTAGTAGTAAAAATAGTTTTAGTGGTAGTTATTATTGTAGTAGAATGGTAGTAGTAAAAATAGTTTTAGTGGTAGTTATTATTGTAGTAGAATGGTAGTAGTAAAAATAGTTTTAGTGGTAGTTATTATTGTAGTAGAATGGTAGTAGTAAAAATAGTTTTAGTAGTGGTGATTGGCAAGAAGAGATACAAGAGCTTATATAGACAATTTGGCAGAGACAGCTGCAATTACAGGAGACAGCAGAACTCTCTATACTGCACAAAAGATGCTGACAAACACCTATACATCCAGTGGAACACCAATTCTAGACAAATCAGGTTCAATGCTAACAATAAGCGCAGACATAAAAACACGTTGGGCGGGACACTTCAAAGAAATTCTTAACCGTCCACTACCCCACAGTTTAATAGATTTTAAAGCTGAAACACCAACAGCAGAATTAGATATAAACTTAGATGACTTCACCTTGAGCGAAATAGAAACCACCTTAAAGCGTATGACCAATAACAAGGCTGCTGGCCTGGATCCTCAAGGCAATTGATAGTCATAATTTAATACACCTCCAGAAAATGTTCAACATCATGTGGAAAGCAGAGAAGACGCCTCATAAATGGAAAAAAGGAATCATTGTTAAGATCCCAAAAAAGGGCAATCTTAGAGATTGTAACAACTGGAGAGGCGTGACACTTTTGTCAGTTGCCTCAAAGTTATTTTGTAAAATCATCCTAAATAGAATAAAGGATTCAATAGATACAGTAATGCGTGAAGAACAGGTTGGGTTTAGAAAAGGGAGAAGCTGTCTTGACCACATTTTCACTCTACAACTTATATTGGAGGAACACATTGAAAAGCAAAAACCTTTTGTACTTAACTTCATCGACTTCAAAAAAGCATTTGATAGTATTCATAGAGATTCTTTGTGGAAAATTCTGAAGCAATATGGCTTACCATAAAAAAAATCATAAATATTATTAAAGACATGTATGATGGCTACACATGTGCAGTTCGAACAGAGGAAGGACTGAGCGACTGTTTCCCAATAGAAACTGGGGTTAAACAAGGATGTATTTTATCGCCCGTGTTATTTGGAGTTGTTATGGACTTCATAATGAAGAAATGCTGCACTGGTAATAAAGGCATCAAATGGAAACAAGGTGACCATTTGGAGGACCTCGACTTTGCTGATGACATAGTTCTCATCAGCAGCCAGATAAAAACGATGCAGGAAAACACAAATGAACTATCATCAATAGCCAGCAAAATTGGGCTTGAGATCAATCATGAAAAGATTAAGGCCATGAAAAGCTTAATTCCAACATACGACAAAATATACATGGAAAACAAACCAGTAGAAGAGATCAATCACTTTATCTATCTTGGAAGTCACATTGATCGAGAAGGGGATACAAGTAAAGAAATTAGAATCAGAATAGCTAAAGCAGCAATGTCTTTCAGAAGCCTTGAAAAGTTGTGGAAATCAAAACTCATCAGCACAAACACAAAACTTAGGCTATTCAAATCAAATGTACTATCAACCCTTACGTATGCGTGTGAAAGCTGGAAAACGAGAGAGATTTAAACAAAGTTGAATGCATTCGAAAATAAATGTCTAAGGACAATACTTGGTATAGCGTGGAACGAATTCAAAACAAACGAGGAAATTAGAGAAATCGTCAATCATCCACTTATATCTTCAGTAATAGGAAAAGATGATGGTCATATGTTGGACATGTGATGAGAATAGATAATAACCGAATAGCAAAGCAAGCCCTCATGTGGGAAACAACAGGTAAGAGGAAAAGAGGAAGACCCAGAGAGACACTGAGAAGAACATTGATGAGAGATGCAAGAGCAGCAGGAATCGACTCCCTCAATGAGATAGAGCTGCTTGCACAGAACAGAGACAAATGGCGAGATTTGATAAAAAATCTCTACAAGGATTGAAAACTGCTAGAATAAAAATTTAGATAAGAGAAGAAGTATCTTGGTCTACGCCCTATGGGCCAGCTACAACTTGAAAGGTCAATAGATAGATAGCATAGTAGTTGTTATTGTAATAGTAACAATAGTTTTAGTAGTAGTTGCTATTATAGCAGTAGTGGTAGTAGTAGAAATAGTTTTAGTAATAGTTGTTATTGTAGTAGTAGAAATAGTTTTAGTAATAGTTGTTATTGTAGTAGTAGTGGTAGTAGTAGTGGATGCATTTCTTAATAAAAAACGAAGAATAAAAAATGTGACCATACTCCGAACCAGACTCCAGCAGACGGTCAGCAGCGTTAGCCTCTGCTTGCAGTTGATGAATACGTGTTTGCAGAGTTTGGAATTCTTTGGCTCGTGTCTCTGCGACAGATCTTGGTAAAACAACATTCTGTGATATCACATAAAGGCTTTCGTGAACAACAATCTCGATAGAGTTCTTTTTGCGTTCATTAAAAAAAAACAAAATCAAGCTATTTTTTTCCACATCTACTAACTTAATGGTCATTCCAAGTGAATAAGGGAACCTCGATAGCTCAGCGGTTAGTGAACTGGACTACAAATGACGAGAGGTTGGGTTCCGACCTGATCGACGGCGCCCGGGTTCACCCAGCCTTAAATGAGTATCGGGTTTTTTTCTGGGAAAGTAAAGCTACACGGGCGCAATACCGACCACATTATTTCAAAAGTCATGTGCCGAAGGTATACCAAAGTTATGGTCACTAACACCATATTCCCTATAGACCACTTAGCGTGACGGGGTTTTTTACTTTACTTTACTTTACTTTACTTTACTTTACTTTGTATTGCTTTGCTTTGCTGTACTTTACTTTACTTTACTTTACTTTACTTTCTTTGCTTTACTTTACTTTACTTTGCTTTACATTACTTTGCTTTTCTTTGCTTTACATTACTTTGCTTTGCTTTACTTTACTTTACTTTGCTTTATATTACTTTGCTTTACATTACTTTGCTTTACATTACTTTGCTTTACATTACTTTGCTTTACTTTACTTTACTTTACTTTACTTTACATTACTTTGCTTTACTTTGCATTGCTTTACTTTACTTTACTTTACTTTACTTTACTTTGCATTGCTTTGCTTTGCTGTCCTTTACTTTACTTTACTTTACTTTACTTTGCTTTGCTTTGCGTTGCTTTACTTTACTCCACTTTACTTTACTTTACATCCCTTTACTTTACTTTACTTCACTTCACTTTACTTTACTTTACTTTACTTTGCTTTGCTTTGCGTTGCTTTACTTTACTCCACTTTACTTTACTTTACTTCACTTTACTTTACTTTACTTCACTTCACTTTACTTTGCATTACTCTACTTTACTTTACTTTACTTCACTTTACTTTACTTCACTTCACTTTACTTTGCATTACTCTACTTTACTTTACTTTACTTCACTTTACTTTACTTTGCGTTACTTTACTTTACTTCACTTTACTTTACTTTACTTTACTTTACTTTACTTCACTTTACTTTACTTTACTTCACTTTACTTTACTTTACTTCACTTTACTTTACTACTAGTGAGTACGTTTTCCTGCCTCTTGCATTGATGCTATTTATTTTAGAAACACACAAAAAAATGCAGTGGAGAAAATAACGTAACAAACCAAGAAAATTCCTGATTACAGTCTACTAAAACTTCTTAGCAAACAAGGGAAAGAGTGGAACGTGGATTAATCATTGATTAATGAAAAAGTGCATCAGATTGTAGCAACAAACGACACTAAACTAAATGCTAATATTATAATGTTACAGTGTATATATACATATATATTGTGTGGATGAGAAAAAATTCTGTGCCATCCGTTTTTGACAATGGAAACATGAAAAAGAGTTATTAAATTTTATATAGAGCCAGTCTTAACATATGGTTCCGAATCATGGACAATAGGACAACAGACAAGAGAATCAGTGGAGGCTGTAGAAATGTGGTTTTATAGAAGAATATTGAGAATACAATGGACAGCAAAGAAGAGTAATGAAAACGTTCTGAAAGATGTCAAAGCGAAGAAAGAGAGCTAATTTCCAATATTTGGAAGAAACAATCATCATTTTTATGTTACATAATTATGTGTAGCAAATGTTGATGTGCAGAAGATCAAAGTAACGATTGACAATTAAAACAGATGGAGGAATTTAAATTTCTAGAAAGTCTGGGGACAAACGATAATTCACAGGCAACAGAAATAGACTCAAGATGCAGCAAAACCTGTCAAATCATCGGATAGGCTTCACCACTATTTTTCAATGAGGAACAACTCTAGAGGCAAAACGGGCACTCCACATACTAAAGATACGATCTTCATCCCAACGTTGTGCTACCAAAGCCAGTCCTAGTCCCTAGATGCAAGAACAATAAGAGAAATAACCTATATTAAGATGGAATGTATTAGACAAATAACAGGAAACAGGAGACAAGTAATAATAAATGAATATTTGTATTTGTCTCCAGTTGAAACCACTGGAAAATATTATTCGTACTGTATCGTCCTATAACTGTTTGTCTGCAACGCAAGTATTCAGCCCAACTCTATTCGGGAGATACTTGTCTTAATATGAAAATACAGATATACAATTTATTCCTGAGTTGTGATCGTAACCCTACAGCTATAGTCATGAGGACAACAGGCAAGAAAATCACTGGAGTCTGTAGAAATGTAGTTTTACAGAAGAATATTGAGAGTAGCATGGACAGCTAAGAAGAGTAATGAAGATGTTCTGGGAGAGGTCAAAGCAAAAGAGAACTAATTTCCAATATTAGGAAGAAACAATCATCATTTTTTGGCAATGTAATGAGAAGGGAACAGCTGGAATATATTGTAACAACTGAAAAAATTGAGGGACGAAGAGATAGAGAGAAGTAAGTAAAGAGAAAAAATACCAGACAGCTTAAGAGAATGGCTTGGCAGAAGGTCAACAACAGAAATGATAAATAACTGTCGTGATCGAATGTTGTCGAGAGACATGATCACCTTCGTCAGCAGGCCCGGTACTTGATGATGATGATGATAGTGATGAGTAGACATGCGTGAAAGACATCGCTAATGATAGCTATCTTTCTGGTAACTTAGTTGACCATCTGCACTAGCGTTTGGTTCTCGTGGCAAGGCGCTGTGTCTAGGAGTACGAGTTCAATCCTCCTTCTGGTTGTTTATTGTTCTTTCTTTTTTTTGTTGTTGATTATTTATGGTTTTGTCTCCGAGTGTTGTAGACCTACTTCTTCACCTGAAATGATTCGCTGACAGGAAACAGCCTGTGAGATAAGATCAATAAATGAAGAAATGAGCAAAACAGCCTGTGAGATAAGATCAGAAATGAAGAAATGAGCAAAACAGCATGTGAGATAAGATCAGAAATGAAGAAATGAGCAAAACAGCCTGTGAGATAAGATCAGAAATGAAGAAATGAGCAAAACAGCCTGTGAGATAAGATCAGAAATGAAGAAATGAGCAAAACAGCTTGAAGTAATACTCGCAAAAGAATATATAAAGAAACAACAGATAAAATGGTTTGGTCACGTGATAAGACAGAAAGATTAAAAAAAAATAACACAACGAGCCTTCAATAAACGTAGCGAGAACACGAGACTGAAGGACCGACCACGAAAAAGATGGATTGATGGAGTATTAGAAATACTAGGAAACATAATAGCAGCAAGGCCAACAGAAGGGAAAAGGATCGTAAATGATCTCCCCTCGATCCTGATATGAGGAAGAAAAGAAGTTTCTACCGGGCCTGCTGACGTAGGTGATCATGTCTCTCAACAACTTTCGATCACGTCAGTTATTTATCATTTCTGTTGTTGACCTTCTGCCAAGCTATTCATTAAGCTGTCTGGTATCTTTTCTCTTTGCTTCCCTCTATCTCTTTGTCCCAAAATTTTCCCAGTTGTTACAATATATTCCAGCAGTTCTCTTCTCATTACAAAATGACCAAAAAATGATGATTGTTTCTTTCTAATATTGGAAATTAGCTCTCTTTTTGCTTTGGCCACTTTCAGAACGTTTTCATTACTCTTCTTAGCTGTCCAAAGTATTCTCAACATTCTTCAGTAAAACCACATTTTTACAGACTCCAGTTATTTTCTTGTCTGTTGTCTTATTGTCCATGATTCACATCCATACGTTAAGACTGACTCTACATAACATTTAAGAACTCTTGTTTCTGTTTCTATTGTCAAAAATGGATTGTATAGCATCTTCCTCATTTTTTTGTAAAGCTGCTTTTGCCTGTGAAAAGAAGTTAACGTAGTTTATAACAATTAGAATGTAGACGATACATAATGATCTAAAATATATTGCTGTTTTCATTTTTTTTTTTTATTATACCCGAGTTCGATAGAAATTAAAATATATATATATATATATATATATATAATCCAAAAAGAAATTTATTTTTAAATACACGCTTGCAAAATTATTATGACATAGACCATATGTTCTCAAAGTAAAACATACGTTTTAAATATAATACATACGTTTTATACTTGGGCTGCAAGCGTTTTAATATAATGCATACGTTTTATGTAAATAATATATGTGTGTGTGTGTGTGTGTGTGCGTTTAATAGAATACATATGTTTTAAATATACGTTTTTAATACAAATACATACGTTTTCAAAAAGTTTAGTCTGAATATCATCCTTCTCTTTGATAAACTTCTCCAGCTTCTCAACCTGGGCAGCTTTCATGGTCAGCTCTTTTCTTAGATGCCGTAGCTGGGAGTTCTCGATCTCCATCATCTACGTTTATAAATTGGTGATGTGGAATAGAAGAACGCGTTTTATGATATGGAATTAGGGACGGTATTTAGAGATAAATTAAAATAAATATGCAGAATTGGAGAAATACTTAGGTGATGCAGAGTTGATGCAAGAATTGTACCGCCCGAGAGCAGATCTTAAAAGAACACTGAGTCGAGAAGAAACAACAGCAGCCATCAGCTCTCTTGCCCCGTTAGAGGTTTGCTAGTAACAGAGATGTCTGGTCAGATGCAATGTAAAGGGATGCAATGTAAAGGGATGCAATGTAAAGGGATGCAATGTAAAGGGTCTGATACGTGATAGCAAAAGATTGTTGGATGTAGTCTTGAATTTATTATTCATGTATGTATAGATAGATTAGACAGACAGACAGTTCAGGCAACCAGACAGACAGACTAGAGAGACAGACAGACCAGAAGGACCAAACAGAGAGACCAGACAGACAGACCAGACAGACCAGACATACCAGACAAATAGACAGACAGACAATTAGACAGACATGCCAGACAGACAGACAAATAGACAGACTGACAGACAGAACAAACAGACCAGATAGATCAGACAGACAAACTAGATAGACATACCGGAAGGACCAAACAGAGAGACCAGACAGACATACCAGACAAATAGACAGACAGACAAATAGACACATAGACAGACATACCAAGACAGACAGACAGAACAAACAGAACAGACAGACCAAACAGACAGACCAAACAGTCAGACCAGACATACGGACAGACTGACCAGACAGACGGACAGACTGACCAGACAGATGGACAGACTGACCAGACAGACAGACAGATGGATGTATCGATGGATAGATGGATATGCATGAATGGATGGATATGGATGGATGGATATGCATGGATGGATATGGATGGATGGGTGAATGGATAAACAGAATTTGAGAAAGTATTCAGTGATAAATATCAATCAAATATTTAGATACATACAACTGACATGAGCTATGTCTTACTGACTCCCAAAAAACCGCTCAGAAACCGCTAAAGTAACAGCTTGATTCAGTAAATGTAACGCTAATCAACTAAAAACTTGGCACATGAATCCCTAGGAGTAATCCATATGTACAAATGCATCTAATATATTATTGAGTTATTTGCGGGTCATCATCACTGCACTCCGAACATGTCGATAGGTGTTTCAGACCCTATTTTACTCTTGGACTATAAGGTATAGAATTTAATTCTGCGAAAAATGCTTTCTGAATTACGTTGATATGTCAGTTCTAAGCAAAGTTATGATGATTTCAAGTTTTTGCATAATTAATTAGGTAACAGAACAGAACAGAACAACGGCATTACCCCCACTTCAAACAAACACACAAATAAACATGCAAATAAATCAGAATGACAAAAATGAATATTGTAATGTGTACTATGATAATCAAATATGTTTTTTGGGTGAAAATCACAAAATGACAAAATTTGACCCAAATGGTCATTTTTCAAATCGGAGCATGCCCTTACAGCTAACGCTAGCCGCGATAGCTCAGTGGTTAGTGAACTGGACTACAAAGGACAAGAGGTAGGATTCGATCCCAACCGACGACTTCCGGATTCACCCAGCCTTAAATGGGTACCGGAATTTTTATTTGAAAGTAAAGTGACATGGGCAGAATACCGACCACATTACCCCAAAAATCATGTGACGAAGATCTGTAAAATTTATGGTCACTAACACCACATTCCCTATACGCCACTTGGCGTGACGGGGGTACTTTACTTTTTTTTACTTACAGCTAACGCTAACTGACTTAAAAAAAACAAATAGCAGCAGAATCAACAAGACACCTTCCAATGTCAAGCCACTACTCTCAGGATCTCTGAAAGAACTGTGTATATTTCGTTTTCTGGCACAGCCAATGATTTCTTGATAATGGTGGCTGTGATAATTTACTTGTACGTGTAGATTATGATATTGTAGCGTAAAAAATAGGTGGTGACGTTTGTGGCATAATATATAGGTGATGATAACAGCTTCATTTATAGGTGGTGATGATTATGACATAATTTATAGGTGGTGATGATTATAGCATTGTGTATGGGCGGTGATAAGTATAGCATAAATTAAGATGGTGATGATTGTAGCATAATTTATAGATGGGGATGATTATAGCATAATTTATAGGTGGTGATGATTATAGCATAATTTATAGATGGTGATGATTGTAGCATAATTTATAGGTGGTGATTAGTATAGCATAATTTATAATAAGGTGGTGAATATATCATAGTTTATAGGTGATTATGATTGATGATGATTATTGTGATAATGAAAAGTGATGATGATTAATGACCAATATTTTGGTTGGAGAAAGAAGAAGGAAAGTGTATGTTTATAAATGGTAATACTTAAACTATATGGCGTTTAGAATGTGTGGTTTTCTCATGAGTGGACCGAACATTCGGAGGTGCCGGGCTCTCAAGAAATATATGTGGATCTGCTGTCTCTAGTCACTCAAGAGCCATGACACTAAAGAGCTGATATACTTTCTTAGATTGACCGTGCTTGAAATGTAAGAATTTGATTATATATATATAGCATTCATCAGCAGTCAGATAAAAACGATGCAGGAAAACACAAATGAACTATTATCAATAGCCAGCAAAATTGGGCTTGAGGTCAATCATGAAAAGACTAAAGTCATGAAAAGTTTAATTCCAACAAGTGACAAAATATACATGGAAAACAAACCAGTAGAAGAGATCGATCACTTTATCTATCTTGGAAGTCACATTGATCGAGAAGGGGATACGAGCAAAGAAATTAGAATCAGACTGGCTAAAGCAGCAATGTCTTTCAGAAGCCTTGAAAAGTTGTGGAAATCAAAACTCATTAGCACAAACACAAAACTTAGGCTATTCAAATCAAATGTACTATCAACCCTTACGTATGCGTGTGAAAGCTGGAAAACAACAAGAGATATAGAAACAAAGTTGAACGCATTCGAAAATAAATGTCTAAGGAAAATACTTGGTATAGAATGGAACGAATTCAAAACAAACGAGGAAATTAGAGAAATCGCCAATCAACCACTAATATCTTCAGTAATAAAGAAAAGACGATGGTCATACGTTGGACATGTGATGAGAAGAGATAATAATCGAATAGCAAAGCAAGCCCTCATATGGGAAACAACAGGTAAAAGAAAAAGAGGAAGACCCAGGGAGACACTGAGAAGAACATTGATGAGAGAGGCAAGAGCAGCAGGAATCGGCTCCCTCAATGAGATAGAACTGCTTGCACAGAACAGAGACAGATGGCGAGATTTGATAAAATATCTTTAAAAGAAAACTGCTAGAACAAAAATTCATATAGGAGAAGGTGTATCTTGGTCTACGCCCTATGGGCCGGTTACGGCTCGAAAGGTCAATAGATATATATATATATATATATATATATATATATATATATATATAGGTAATTTCCTAGTTTGATCAGATATATTATTTCAGTTTGGAAGAGTGATGTTCCCTAAAATATGTCTGCCAAAATACAGTGGTTCTACGCATTCTTGGCGTTGGGGTCATTACGCTGGCATGTCCCTTCGATCAGAAGATCATAATTAGGCCGAGTGGCGTCGTTTTTGTCACGCGTTATAATATATTTATAAATATTTAACACTAAAGCTAAACCTAACCCCTGGACCCAACGCCCAATCAACAGATACTCCGAAATGATTACATGCCAGCGTAATGACCCCAACGCCAAGAATGCGTAGAACCACTGTATTTTGGCAGACATATTTTAGGGGACATCACTCTTCCAAACTGAAATAATATATCTGATCAAACTAGGAAATTACCTATATATATATCACTCACACAGACCTCCCGAACATCTACACACTGCTCAATCAAGGTAGGTTACACTGGCTTGGCCGCGTACACCCTATGATTGATGACCGCATACAAAATGATATACTCTATGGATGGCAATAGAACTAGGGAGCGTCCTCGGCCGCTTCCATCTGGTCAGCTACAATGAAGCCAAATCTGTCATCAAAGACTGGTATCATGAAAAATTGAAACAAGAACACCCAAAGTATACCGAGAGGGACGGATACCTTCAACTATCAAGGAGGTATCAAGTCATCATACTTCGCCTACGCACTGGCCACAATAGAATGAGAAATCACATGTTTACCAAACTCAAAATAGGAACTACCAGCCAGTGCCACTGTACCCTGGATAACATGACAACTAAACACAGAAGAAGAAGGCCCCTGCCATACTTTACAAGGACACTAGTGGCGGCGCTACTCTCCAGCCAGAGTATCGCCCTGCAAGGGTCGAGAGTGAATGAATCCCACTATACAATAATATTGGGTGCGCCCATACAATGTTTCATTCGTATTCATGCTGTACCTCCATTTTCAACTCTGCCTGTTGCCTCCTGTCGCGCTCACTGGAGTTCTCAGCCTGCAGCTTCTGTGCTATCTTCTTCCTCAGTTCGATCTCAGCCGCCAGAAGTTCCTTTTGGCTCTCCAGTTCTTTGAGCCGAAACCTGAGATTATCAAGCTTGCAGAGAGCGTCGACCAGCTGTCTACAGATAACAAGACAGTAGAACAACTTGTAATAACTTATTTTCATTCTGTATACACAAACAACAGAGAGTAGAACAACTTGTAATAACTTATTTTCATTCTGTATACACAAACAACAGAGAGAGTAGAACAATTTGTAATAGATTAGTTTCATTCTGTATACACAAACAACAGAGAGTAGAACAATTTGTAATAACTTATTTTCATTCTGTATACACAAACAACAGAGAGTAGAACAACTTGTAATAATTTATATTTTAATTCCGCATACATAAACAACAGAAGTAGATAATATAAAATAAAGCTTGTCAAATCATCTGACATACCACTATAAGACAGACATTGTTGTCTAACAGGGAAATAACTATAGAGGCAAAACGGGCGCTCAAAAATGTTCATTGCAGCGTTCATACCAAAGCAACACCTGAATGGTAGATTCAAGAACACTCAGAAAAATAAGCACCAAGAGAGTAAACTGTTAGATTCATGGCAGGAAACAGCCTTAACTGACAAATGAAGGACTAAAAAGCACCCAAAAAAACGATATAAATTATTACCGCTATTGGATGCAGAAGCAACATCAAATAAAATACTTTGGCAATGCGATAAGACAAAAATATCAGAATATGGCACAACGAACAGTCGGTACGATAACACCAAATCCAAAGGCCACCACGAAAAAGATAGTTTGATAGAATATTAGAGACACTAGGAAACAACAGGAGAGACCAATGGAAGAGCCAAAAAAGACCGTAGACTATTTCTCCTATCGGTGTTGAAAGGCAAATGAAACAGAAAAAAGAGGGTCTCGGTAACCTAGTTGGGAAAACCACCTGACTGGACTACCGACGTTTGGACAACTCGTGTTCGATTCCCGCTGAGAGTTGTAATCGTGGTTGGAAAAAAAAAAAATTACCCCCGCGGTCAACCCAGCCGCTGGCAGAAATGGGTACTAGAGTAGTACTCTGGGAAGATGAGAAATGCCGCCTCACATCGTCAGTTTCGATGCTTGATGCGACACTATCCAGAAGTCTCCGAACACTTCTGATACGCGGCCGAGCACATATGGGTGGAAACTCTCGTGCTAAGACGCCGGTTCAAGTCTCGTACTTGACCTGAGAACAGAACAAAGGAAGAAGAAATATAGAATGATTATGCATGCTCTGTTTGAGTGCTTTCTTTAGATGCAATACGTTTGTTATTATTTTAGTAAGAACAGGAAGATACATCTTCTTATTCTACCTTTCAGCTCCCTGTGGAGCATAGGTCTTCAACAAACACTTTCAGCTCCATGTGGAGCATAGGTCTTCAACAAACACTTTCAGCTCCATGTGAAGCATAGGTCTTCAACAAACACTTTCAGCTCCATGTGAAGCATAGGTCTTCAACAAACACTTTCAGCTCCATGTGAAGCATAGGTCTTCAACAAACACTTTCAGCTCCATGTGGAGCATAGGTCTTCAACAAACACTTTCAGCTCCCTGTGGAGCATAGGTCTTCAACAAACACTTTCAGCTCCATGTGGAGCATAGGTCTTCAACAAACACTTTCAGCTCCATGTGAAGCATAGGTCTTCAACAAACACTTTCAGCTCCCTGTGGAGCATAGGTCTTCAACAAACACTTTCAGCTCCCTGTGGAGCATAGGTCTTCAACAAACACTTTCAGCTCCATGTGAAGCATAGGTCTTCAACAAACACTTTCAGCTCCATGTGAAGCATAGGTCTTCAACAAACACTTTCAGCTCCATGTGAAGCATAGGTCTTCAACAAACACTTTCAGCTCCATGTGGAGCATAGGTCTTCAACAAACACTTTCAGCTCCATGTGAAGCATAGGTCTTCAACAAACACTTTCAGCTCCATGTGAAGCATAGGTCTTCAACAAACACTTTCAGCTCCATGTGAAGCATAGGTCTTCAACAAACACTTTCAGCTCCATGTGAAGCATAGGTCTTCAACAAACACTTTCAGCTCCATGTGAAGCATAGGTCTTCAACAAACACTTTCAGCTCCATGTGGAACATAGGTCTTCAACAAACACTTTCAGCTCCATGTGGAGCATAGGTCTTCAACAAACACTTTCAGCTCCATGTGGAGCATAGGTCTTCAACAAACACTTTCAGCTCCATGTGAAGCATAGGTCTTCAACAAACACTTTCAGCTCCATGTGAAGCATAGGTCTTCAACAAACACTTTCAGCTCCATGTGGAGCATAGGTCTTCAACAAACACTTTCAGCTCCATGTGAAGCATAGGTCTTCAACAAACACTTTCAGCTCCATGTGAAGCATAGGTCTTCAACAAACACTTTCAGCTCCATGTGAAGCATAGGTCTTCAACAAACACTTTCAGCTCCATGTGAAGCATAGGTCTTCAACAAACACTTTCAGCTCCATGTGAAGCATAGGTCTTCAACAAACACTTTCAGCTCCATGTGAAGCATAGGTCTTCAACAAACACTTTCAGCTCCATGTGAAGCATAGGTCTTCAACAAACACTTTCAGCTCCATGTGAAGCATAGGTCTTCAACAAACACTTTCAGCTCCATGTGAAGCATAGGTCTTCAACAAACACTTTCAGCTCCATGTGAAGCATAGGTCTTCAACAAACACTTTCAGCTCCATGTGAAGCATAGGTCTTCAACAAACACTTTCAGCTCCATGTGAAGCATAGGTCTTCAACAAACACTTTCAGCTCCATGTGAAGCATAGGTCTTCAACAAACACTTTCAGCTCCATGTGAAGCATAGGTCTTCAACAAACACTTTCAGCTCCATGTGAAGCATAGGTCTATTTTATATTAAAAATTTAAGGTCGAGCGATCTAAGAATCTCAACAGATGCAGGATAAAATGAGCATACTTGATGAGAGATCACAATAGCTAGGACTGAAGATTAATAGAGATAAGACCAACATTATGAGAATTAATACAGTTGGCAATAAACAAATAAAACTACTAGGAGAAATACCTCTACTAGACATACAATCTTATATATATCTGGGCAGTAATGTAGATAAAGAGCGAGGAACAGAAAATGATACCAAAATAAGGATATCAAAAGCAAGAGGAGCTTTCATTGCACTGGGAAACATATGGAAATCCAAAGAAATTAGGTTATATACAAAAATAGAAATTTTCAACTCAAATGTTAAGTCGGTCCTATTATATGGCTGTGAAACATGGAGAACAACAAAATTGACAATCACGAAGATACAGACTTTCATTAATGGATGCTTACGCAGAATAAAAGGATGGAAATGGCAGGACAAAATCACTAACATAGAATTATGGAAATGTACCAGTCAAATACCAGTGGATAAAGAGATACAGCGAAGACGATGGCGCTGGTTAGGACACACACTACGGAAGCCAACTGAGAGTATTACACAACAGGCCCTTTTTTGGAATCACCATGGGAAAAGACAAAGAGCAAGACCAAGGAATTCTATGAGAAGACAGATAGAAGCAGAGATGAAGATGATAGGGAAGACATGGAATGATCTTAAAAGAATGGCAAAAAACATAACGACTTGGAAAGTGTTTGTTGAAGACCTATGCTCCACTGGGAGCTAAAAAGGTAGAAGAAGAAAGAAGAATCTAAGAAACAGAGGATCAATTCAGAGGAAGAGGTATGTTTACAGCACTCGGTAAAAATGACAAATAATCAACAACAGAAAAAAAAAGAACAATATATGGACAAAAGCAGGATCGAATCCTGGCACAGTGCCTTGCCACGAAAAGTCAAACAATAGGGAACACTGCCACTCAGCTAAGAATCAGGGGGTTGATCCAAACTGACTGCTTGTACTCTGATGACCAGCCATGTACAAAACCACTAAACACGTATCCCTTTTATTTATAACCAACATACAATTATGTACCCGTGTTGCAAGAACAATTAGTGTAGCAGTATTGTGCTTGGATGCATAGAAGAGAGAGAGAGAGGAAATAAATAAATGGACAAGTAACTACTGAAGCCGCCGGAAAGTCAAGGATTCTCTCCGACAACAGCCCAGTCACCGGATATTTAACAATAGAAGAAAGCGCCATTAAACTTCAAGTTTGTCAAATAAAGTACATTTGACCAGGACGAAACCGGAAGCAGAGACCTGATGCAGCTGGACAAATTAATAATTGCATGAAAGGGATTGACCTTGAAGGCTATAGTTAAAAAAAAAAAATAGGTGGTTACTCCTAAAGTCGCGGGTGAAGCGGAATGTTTCAAATATTGACAACTTCCGACAGGAAGTGTTAGCAAAAGTACAGCACTTACGTCAGTTGACAAGATGTACTACAAAGGGAAAGAAGCAGTGTATGACAACGACAAAAAAAAACGCTCTCAATTGAGACGTTGACTAAGACAGATAACGCCAGATTGATAATAATTACAACACTTTAACTACCTATAGTGAGTACGGCAGGATTTGTTTAAAAGGACCAGCCTCCAGTCGAATGTGCGTCTGACGATCACTGAGTTTTTGCTTTGTTACTTGCTTATTTAGACACTTTATTTAAGTTGAAAGAAGTTAAAAAAACCTCTAGCAAAATGTTTATTTGCACAGAATTTGACATTTGACAATGGTACATGTATTTGATTGCTTTGTTGTATAAATAAAAGGTTTTCGTGAATAATGTTCCTTTACTTTCGGAGACGATTCCTAGAATTCGGCTCATTTCACAAAACGATTACATCATGCTATTTATTGCAGACAATTTTTAAATCGATTCTAATATTTGTAACGAGTCATAGCAGACAGTTTTTATATTATTTGATTACGGTTTAGTCTCGGAGTAAACAAAAAACGTGCTTTTTTGAACTCATTCCTCATGTATTTATAAGAGAATATATAGACCTCTGTCATGTCGTATGGTTCATAAACATAAAAATATAATATACGTTTTTTTAGCTTTTATGTGTTTATTGTGAAGGGAAAAGGTGTGTGTCCAAAATTATTAATTCTGGAAGGATATGGCAAGAGCTGGTATGTGAAATGACGAAAATTGTATTTATCGCAGATTCTGAGACATTTTTTCTATAAATCTTCTTCTTTCTTTATAATTATTATATTATTTTTAAAAATGTTTTGCTACATATGTACTCTTAATTCAATCTTCTTTTATTTGATGGATAAAACATGTAGATTTGTTTCAATAATTACATTGTTGATGTAATTTTTGAGACAGTGGTGTTCTTCAATTTGTTTTCTCTCTCAGTTCTTGTCGATTAGGGCGTATGTTCTCTTCGGTACTTAAAGTCAGGAACTACAACTGAGAGTATAAGTAGATAGAGGATGCGTAAGTTTAATCAGTTAGAGTCCACTAGACATAATTTGACATAGTTATAGTAATTGGATAAACACATTCCGTTCATCAAGATTGGCAGAACAGACCCAGCCATATTGTAATGAAGCCAAAGACAGTCCAACCAGAACAGATGAACACCACTGACTGAAATTAGAGTCTTGGGTTCGTTACCAGGGAGTGGGCAAAGGAAAAAAAAATATGCGATCAACATGTTACAACTATGTCTATCGGCTGTCGCCTGAGTTAGTAACAAACCTGACTATCAGATAAGAGGAGACTGAGAGGAGAGATTGGAGGACACGCCAGAAGATAATGCTGTAGGTAGAAGTTAAAGAATTTCTTAATTAGACTTGCAATACGTATAGACACACTGTGGTTGTGATGTTATCAATTTGAATATTTACTTGATTTAACGATGATAATAATAATCATGAATCAAGACTTCCGTTGTTCATGAAACCATCGTGTTGAATTTGTTGAAACGTCACTGCAGTTGGAGAGTTCCTCTCTTACAGGATCTCTCAAACTCTCGTTATTTTATCGAAGTGTTCTCAAGCATAACTTTACATCATGATCTACATTAACTGGTATAGTTGAACTAGTTTGATATGAACAAATAAACACGGACCATCACTGTAGGGAGAGGTGTGTTCTTGACGCTGAATAATCAGGACGAGATCACCAAGTCAATAGCTACTGGAAAATTCTCTAACAACTTTAAAGCAGAAACTGAGGCCATCAGAGATGCTGCAACACTGGCTACTCAACACAAAAATAACATGCACAGTAAATCGGTGATTCTGACTAATGCACTGTCAGTATTATCAGCTCTAAAAATCCCAAAGAACAATGAACTATATGACTTGAGAACAACCCTGGACCAACTATGCAATAACTTCCAGAGAGTAGTCATTCAGTGGATACCATCACACTGTAATATACACGGGAACGAACGCGCAGACAAATTAGCTAAAGAGGGAGGGAGATTACCACAAGAGAACCATCCGCTCAGTTATGATGAAGCCAGATCCATCCTCAAGGGTTAGTTCCATGAAAAATGGAAACGAGAACACCCAAAGCATAACGAGAGTGACGGATACCACCAACTATCAAGGAGGGATCAAGTCATCATACTTCGCCTACGCACTGGCCACAATAGAATGAGAAATCACATGTTCACCAAATTAAAAATAGGTACAAACAGCGTATGCCACTGTACACTGGACAATAAAACTCATCATCAAATACCGGGCCTGCTGGCTTTGGTGATCATGTCTCTCCACAACTTTCAATCTCGGCAGCTATTTATCATTTCTGTTGTTGACCTTCTGCCAAGCCATTCTCTTAAGCTGTCTGTTATTTTTTCTCTTTGCTTCCCTCTATCTCTTCGTCCCTCAATTGTTCCAGTTGTTACAATATATTCCAGTTTTTCTCGTCTCATTACATGGCAAAAAAATGATGATTGTTTCTTCCTAATATTGGAAATTAGTTCTCTTTTTGCTTTGACCTCTCCCAAAACATCTTCATTACTCTTCTTAGCTGTCCATGCTACTCTCAATATTCTTCTGTAAAACTACATTTCTACAGACTCCAGTGATTTTCTTGTCTGTTGTCCTATTGTCCGTGATTCGCATCCATATGTTAAGACTGGCTCTACGTAACATTTAAGAACTCTTTTTCTTGTTTCTATTGTCAAAAATGGATTGCATAGTATCTTCCTCATTTTTTGGAAAGCTGCTTTTGCCTGAGCCATTCTGCATCTCACCTCTTTTGTACATCTTCCGTCTGAGGTTAACAAAGTTCCCAAATATTTAAATTCATTTACCTGTTTTAATATTGTTCCACTTGTCTTTATTTTGCACTGAGGTGATATCTTTTTCTTTGTTGTTACCATTACCTCTGTCTTTTTGCTATTAAGGCTGAGTCCTTTATTTTTGCTTTCTTTAACTATAATGTCCAACATTTCTTGTAACTCATTTTCACTCTTAGCGACTAAGACTGTATCATTAACATACCTTAGATTATTTATATTATGACCTCCAATTGTTATTCCAGGCATGCCCCTTATGGATCTTAAAATAATCTCACTATAAATATTAAACAAATCTGGTGACAGTTCACAACCTTATCTAACACCCTGTTTTATTTGTTGAAACATTCCCAATTGGTTTCCAGTTCTTATGGCCGCTGTTTGTTGCCAATACATGTTCTTTATTATTCTTAGATCTTTGCTGTCTACGTTTATGCTTTCTAAAATTTTGATTATTTCTTGGTGCTTTGCTTTGTCAAATGCCTAGGTGTAATCTATGAAACATAGGTATAGATCTGTTTTCACCTCTATGGCTCTTTCTACTAAAGATCTTATGATATAAATGGCATTGCTTGTTCTTTTATCTCTAACAAAATCACACTGTTCATCGCTAATTTCTGGTTCTATTGTTGTGGCGATTCATGACTGTACAAAGATGTTACGACCGTGGTTTTCTGTTGCATTCCGTCGGTTTGTTTACGGTTGGTTCCTCTAGTCTTTGACTAAAATGCCTCACCCACAAGGCAGCGGGGTTGTTTTACTTCGGGGTACCCTCCCTTAGCCTTTTACTCTCCCGAGCTTACCTGCAAGGCAGCAGGGCAGCCACAGGTTTTACGGTTTACTGCATACAATGTGACTACAAAACATGTTCTACAGGATTGCCCCCAGTACACAGACATGAGAAGAGCAATGTGGTCCACGCCCACCTCCCTGGAAAAAAAAAAAACTATATGGGCAATCGATTCACTTAAACAGACTTCATGAGAGAGTCTGGAATCCTAGCCTGATTGAGTCTTGATCGCAGAGAGAGAGAGAGACTGTCGACGAGAGAAGCTCGAGACTACTGTTACACGAGAAGACATTGTCCTCGTTTAATAACATCGAACCCACATAATCCTACCCTATGTATTATTATCCACTCACTCAGTCGTTCATTCCTTTCCCTTTGTATTTATTTCACTAATTAATTCATCATATGAACATCACAACATCCCTTGACTCAATTATTCACCCCTTTTCTGCCTCTCTTCCCCACAAACACGCACTAGCTCAGTCTATCGCCAGATCATCTTATCTCTCTATTTAGGCCATTCTCTCTTCCTCTCCAACCTCCCTCCGCCACAAAAGTCTGCTCATTCAATAAATCTCCAAGCGATAACTATTGTAATGTATCTCCGAACGATAACTATTGTAATGTATCTCCGAACGATAACTATTGTAATGTATCTCTGAACGATAACTATTGTAATGTATCTCCGTACGATAACTATTATAATGTATCTCTGAACGATAACTATTGTAATGTACCTCCGAGCAATAACTATTGTAATGTATCTCAGAACGATAACTATTGTAATGTATCTCCGCGCGATAACTATTGTAATGTATCTCCGAACGATAACTATTGCAATGTATCTCTGAACGATAACTATTGTAATGTATCTCCGTGCGATAACTATTGTACTGTATCTCCGAACGATGACTAATGTAATGTATCTCCAAGCGATAACTATTGTAATTTATCTCCGAACGATAACTAATTTAATGTATCTCCAAACCTTTGAAACTTTTCGCCAGCGTTGGAAAACTGTTTGGCTTCAACCACATTTGTTTCTGACGCGTATATAACCGGAACTGAGCTGTCCAGTGAATGCTCTTTTTGAGCAGGTTCGTCGTTATCATTCCGCTTGCAACAGATATCCGGCTCTTTAATGCCATTCACTGCACTGGCAGCAACGTCCACACACGAAGTTGGCTTGACGTTGTGAAAGAAAGAGTGTTAATAATGGAATAAAAATCCAAATTATATGACCAATTTTAAAATAGATAAATCAAGTTGCATGTATATAGCTGATGTAAGGGGATACACAAATATAACTTGTATGTTACAGCTTTACAGATAAATGGCAGGAGCACACAATAACGTTTCTATCTATAGAGCCCTCATCAGATAGGAAAACGGAAAAAAAACACAATTACATATGGTAAGAAAGATTAGAGGTTATTCATTCTTAGCTTAAACATACAATTTATATGTACTTTTTTTTTCTCCTTGCTTCACACTATATTTACCGTAGTTCAGTATAATTTGACACATTTTAATGTATTTTTTTCTGCCAGTTCAAAGATGGTTAAGTGCTTTTAGAAAGATCTGATGCTGGAGACCAACTCAAAAAATGATAAAGTAAATATGGTGGGAAAATTGATAAAGTAAAGATGGTGGGAGAATTGATAAAGTAAAGATGGTGGGAGAATTGATAAAGTAAAGATGGTGGGAGAATTGATAAAGTAAAGATGGTGGGAGAATTGATAAAGTAAAGATGGTGGGAGAATTGATAAAGTAAAGATGGTGGGAGAATTGATAAAGTAAAGATGGTGGGAGAATTGATAAAGTAAAGATGGTGGGAGAATTGATAAAGTAAAAATGGTGGGAGAATTGATAAAGTAAAGATGGTGGGAGGATTGATAAAGTAAAGATGGTGGGAGGATTGATAAAGTAAAGATGATGGGAGGATTGATAAAGTAAAGATGGTGGGAGAATTGATAAAGTAAAGATGGTGGGAGGATTGATAAAGTAAAGATGGTGGGAGGATTGATAAAGTAAAAATGGTGGGAGAATTGATAAAGTAAAGATGGTGGGAGAATTGATAAAGTAAAGATGGTGGGAGGATTGATAAAGTAAAGATGATGGGAGGATTGATAAAGTAATGAAGGCGGGAGAAACGATAAGGTAAATATGGTGGGAGAAATGATAAAGTAAATATGGTGAAAATAGATGTGATACACGGGAAATTAGTAAACAGAAAATTAAATAAAAACATGGGAAGAAGAAACATCAAAAATAGAAATCACAAAGATGAATTACACATGTAGGAGACTGGAAGAGACATCAAAAATAGAAATCACAAAGATGAATTACACATGTAGGAGACTGGAAGAGACATCAAAGAAAAGAGTTGATAAGTGAGCTCTTGCTTGTGGTCTATACCTCAGTAGAGGCTGAAAAAAAACAGCAAAAATAGAACGGAAATACGATGAAAAGTTGATTGTTCGATACTAAGAAACATAATAACATTCTTCACGTCAGAATCTACAGCCCTCTGTTTGTAAGGTGTCAGGCTTCAACAGCAGCGATGGTAGGCACAATTCATCTCTATCACTAAACTAATGTATCAAATAGCGATAATAAACTTCTAATTCTATATAACTACATTAGCAACACTGACGTTGTAAAGAAAGGGGAAGATAAAATGGAGACAATACTTCGAATAAACTACAGAACGTAGTTGATGGTGAATTATGAGTAACAAAGTGTTATTGATGATTTAGTCTTAGAATTCCCCGTATCTGTCATTACAATTTTCAACCTAAATCTAAAGAGAGAAAAAAAAAAGTCCAACAACAACGTTCGCATAATACCAAAGTGATGTCATTGCTCCAATAGACTTTTATTTTCCATGTGCAGTAGATAAAGGCGGCTGCTATGATTCCAACGCCAATATTTCGCGCAATCGGATTCTGCAGAGCGGCAAAGTAATAATCCAGACATCCTTTGTAAAATGACAACAACTCCGCAGACACGATGTCGTGTGGTATAAATGGATTGGAAGGCGCAACATGGGCAGTTAATCCGATAGGGTAGTCTTTCAACACACATTCTGATAGAAAAGGAAAGCTATGACCTGTCTGTGAGATATCACATGCAATACCAAACTCCATAATTAATTCGAATGCTCACTCTAGCATCTAATCTAGCCTCACAAATAAGTTATATGGCTGGAACTATCATGTGTCCAGGAGAGTGAGGGCAAAACGGACAATAATTGACAATAGTTTATGCAGCAGCTATCATGTTATTGTTGTACTGAAGGTTTTGTGGTATTTATTTACGTGTCACGCCCTTATTCAGTGACAATTTGGTCCGAAAAGCTTGATTTCATAGCCCATGTTAGTTCTGTCTTCTTTTGGACCAATTGGTGATGCACACTTTTCTGTGACGTTCTTCTCACAACATAAATCTGTGAGCACCTTTTTTTAGTATTCAGTGAACAATACATGATTACGTCATTCTACTCAACTTGTCTTGCTAACAAAGATACAAAAATACAGTGGGCCTCCAATCACGGTCTTCCTTTATCTTGTTGCAATAAACGACATGAGAAAACCAGACTCAAAGGTCGAACGCGAAAAAATATGGATTAATGGAATATTAGAAACACAATTGTAGGAGAGACCAACAGAAGAGTGACAGAATACAAACTATATCTCCTCTCGAAGCAGAAAGGCAAAAATGAAAGAAAAGAAAAACAAAGAAAGATACTAGCCAAGTTTGGCGACATTCCACATGACCTATCAGCATGGTGCAGTATAACTCAGCAAATGTTTTATTATATCGAGTTTTTTGCGGTTCATCATCATCATTATTGCACTCCGAACATGTTGATTGGTGCTCAGACCTCCTCCTTAGCAAGTTTTACTATATAAGATGAGGAGCCAAGATGTTGAGCAGAGTAACAACTCATAGCTGATTGAGTCAGCACCAGTAAACCACAAATGATCACAATCCATCTTCACTTGGTTTTTCTGCCAAAAGACTAGCCACTCTGACAAAGTAAGTAGAGATCGAAGAGTGAATGCAACCTGTATCCAATAAAGTTTATGGCTGAAATTAGATAGGCCTATATTGAGTTGAAATGTGCAGACACTTTATCTTGTAAACTAAGCTATACAATAATGCAAATACGTAAACTTAGCGCCTTTTTAATGGCGGACGCTGACGATAAGTAATCGTCTATACATATATGCTTGAAGTCATGACACCCTACTGATAATGCATATAAACAATGTTGTGTGTTCGGTTATTAGGCTGTATATCAGTGGCGTATTCTCTATGCTACCGCAACTACCGCCGGTAGCCTGAACATATTAACGAAATACAAAAGGAAATGGTAATTTATCATATTTTTTCCTAATTATATTACAAATTTTCGAATATTCTATCACACATTTCGTAGGCCAATATGATTTATTTGCTTTGATTTACATTTATTAAAGCATGGTTTTCCTGTGGCCACTATAACGTTTGTGAATGAAGCCGAAACTTATATTTTAAAAAATAGTACAAGAAAACCAACCCAACAGTACTTTCAATGGCAAAGTCATCGAGACATTTTCATCTCAAACAAGACGGATAGAGTTTACATATAAATAAGTAAGTAATTTAAAATGTAGTGATGTCATTAGCAAATATTACTTCATGTTAGTCTACTGAATATAATGTATGTCTTTATTTATTATGTCAGCGGTAGCCCAGAACCCAAAACCAGTACACGCCACTGCTGTATATGTGATTGGGAAGAAATTATACTCATCGCTAAAGCAACGCTGTTTAAGATGTCATGATCTCTTTGCTTGAAAATTATGCTTACATGTAGTACAGTTTGGCTTACAACAACAACAAATGTACTAGAACACTGTAACCTCATCCCATAAAGCAAGAAAATGGTAACATACCAGTCCCATAAAGCAAGAAAATGGTAACGTACCAGTCCCATAAAGCAAGAAAATGGTAACATACCAGTCCCATAAAGCAAGAAAATGGTAACATACCAGTCCCATAAATCAAGAAAATGGTAACATACCAGTCCCATAAAGCAAGAAAACTGTAACGTACCAGTCCCATAAAGCAAGAAAATTGTAACATACCAGTCCCATAAAACAGGAAAATGGGAACATACCTGTCCCATGAAACAAGAAAATGGTAATATACCAGTCCCATAAAGCAAGAAAACTGTAACATACCAGTCCCATAACGCAAGAAAATTGTAATATACCAGTCCCATAAAACAAGAAAATTGTAACATACTAGTTCCATAAAACAGGAAAATGATAACATACCTGTCCCATGGAGCAAGAAAATGGTAATATACCAGTCCCATAAAACAAGAAAACTGTAACATACCTGTCCCATGGAACAAGAAAATTGTAATATACCAGTCCCATAAAGCAAGAAAATTGTAACATACCAGTCCCATGGAACAAGAAAATGGTAATATACCAGTCCCATAAAACTCTGGCGTCAGCCATATACACCAGAGATTTAAGGACGGCCCCACGTTGTCACAAGCTCGCACAATTTCAATATACGATTCTAAGATTTTATTATGTCTTACTAATCGTAAGTGTTTCATAACGTTTCCTACCAGCTCCGTTGCGTTGAGTGTCTTTTTTCTTGTTTCAGCGGTATTTTTGCCTTCGTGGGGTGGGAGGGGTGTCCAATGCAATTTGTTCAGCAATGATGACGTATATTGAATTGAACACAAACACACTGCTAAGGATGTCAGTTCAGATGCACGTCCTCCTTTGCGCAGGTAACGGTACTGTAAAAAACACGAGTATTCCTGATTTTCAGACTGCAGATCTAGCCTGGCAGAGAACAGATGAAAATAAGGGTTGGACGCTTTCCGAAAAGTATCAGGCGCAGAGTAACCGGAAAGGGTTGGTAGGTCGTACCATTGCTAGAACAGCTATTTCAAAACTGTGTTAGGATCGTGACATGGATGATGAACTGTATGTGAGAGTGAATGACATTAGGGCTGCTTTACGTGGCGTTAAAAATAGTGTACAAAGTCCAGAAACTGTATCCGGTACGACGAGATTAAAAAAAATAAATTGTCTAATAAGGAGGAACTAGCAGACACCCACAATAATAGCATCGAGAATTAAACTTGTATTAGGGTGACCATTTTTTCCCCATTGTTTTCGGGGACATTTGTCATATTTTTTACATTTCAGAGGATTTTTTTGCTTATTTCTGAGACTGTCCCACAAAATCGGGGACGAACGATAATATATATATATACGTGTGTGTGTGTGTGTGTGTATACATATATATTTATTTATATATATTTATAATGTGTGGGTGGGTGTGTGCGCAAGAAATTTTATAGATGCGAAAAGAATTTAACTTTAAATTTCATAATAACTGTTTATTTGCTGTTTGATTTTATTTTTGTTAATATTCACGGTACTTATGCGATACGCGCACTTAATGACATTACAATAGCTAGTTTTGTTTCTCAATAACAAAAAAAAAGTTTAAAATAAAAAAAATTTAAACAACATATCAATTGCAATATTAAAGTAATTTTTACAGTATCTTATTTCTACTGAAGAGGTTGTTGCCTAGGCGTGGTACTTGTTTTTTTTTTTGAGTGTATCTTTCTCAAGATCTCATGATTTGAAGCAAGTTTTTCACTGAAGCTTTCACACGATAAATTAATGTTAGTTTTTACTGTTAAAGTGGCTTGCACCGTGCTCACATTAATCCGTGATTTCTCTTCGGACCAGACGTAGTTTATTTGAGAAAATAGTCTTTCTACGGATGCATTGCTGCCAGGTAAGCACATACAAAGTTCAAGAATTCTCTTCACATGAGCATGTGGTACATTATATTCTTTCACGTACATGAGTACTTCATTTCATTTTCTACATGGGGGCTTGTTACTGAACCACTCACATTCTTTTTGCAACAAATGGCCTCGCAAATAAGTAAATTCATCAAAGAGCTCATCACGATTGACGTTTACAACTTCATGACACTTTGAAGATATCTGTTCTACTGCATTATCAAAATGTTTCCTTTCAGGCACATTATCCAAGAGAAGGCAGCTCAGTTGTGACAAGTCCTCATTGTGCTTGTCCTAAGACTGCAAGTAATGTACAGCAGTATTATAGAATTCTTTACTTATTTGGAAATACCTTTCCATTTGGATGTCACCACCATCTACTAAATCAGTAGGCAAACTATTTACCATGTGTGGGATGAAATTTTCATCGCGTCGAGTTTCTAATTTTATAATGAGATTGTTCACAGCTAGTGCTGATTCTGTTGCACTCTTGTCGTCGCCTTCTATCGCCTTAATTGTTTCATGGAAGAGTGATGCGTGAGAATAAGCAAGGCTGAGCCAAAGCTCTGATTCACTGTTTTCAAAGAATTGTTTCAATATTGTAGGACAGTGTGTTTCTGACAAGAAGAAAGATCTCAGTGATTGATACAGTTTCAATATTCTTTCCAAGGCTGGAAGTACTGACAACCACCTTATTTTCGAATAACCTAATAATTGCTTAAACTCCTGTCCAGCAAATTCACAGAAGTCTTTTAGGCGTTCTACACGAACCGTGTAAATGTGAAAGTATCAAAATATTTCTTTTACAATCACTTCCATATCCATAGGCATGGAATCAAACGCTGTTTTTGCACAATTGTGAATTATGTGTGCGTTGCAACCAAGACCCATTATGTGTCTGTTTAACTTGGACTTTATTTTAGTTACTGACAGTAGTTTAGTTAGTGACAGTAACTAAAGCAATGGCCTGACTAGAGAGAAACACAACCTTTTACTCAAGTATGATTTCTGACTCGAGGAGTATGCTCATACAAATCGAAGGATGCTGGACACGAAGAAGTGGTTGGTGTCACTAAAGAACTCAGGACTGATTAGGATCGGTCCCATCTTCGTTCCTGAACACTGTGGTGTGAGAGAGAAGGAACAAACTGACAACTCAGCTAGAACAGCTGTTGTAGATGGCGGACGTGCAATGGACACAATTGCCCCCATGAAGACAGTGCGTGATAACTCAATCAATGAGCATTTATCTACAACCATGTTCAGAGCATCAGGTTAAAACTTAAGAATGCCAGAATGGAGCGCTATATGGGGAGACATAAAACAATAACAAATCAACACAGAACTGGAGTCGCCAGTCTCCACACACTGAGGGGCATATTGGGGAGGAGATCTAAACACTGTCCGATGTGCAATAAGGGCGATCCATCGACTAAACAAAACTAAACTAGATTTATGAATGTAGATTAGATTCCAATCTCTGCATTTTTGGTAGTTGGTGACATGTTCAGTAAAAAAAAAGTAAAGTACCCCCGTCACGCCAAGTGGCGTATAGGGAAATATGGTGTTAGTGATCCTATATTTTACAGACCTTCAGCACATGATTTTTGGGGTAATGTGGTCAGTATTACGCCCGTGCTGCTTTACTTTCCCAGAAAAAATCCGGTACCCATTTAAGGCTGGTTGAACCCGGAAGCCGTCGGTTGGGATCGAACCCTACCCCTTGTCTGTGGTAGTCCAGTTCACTAACCACTGAGCTATCGCAGATCCCGACATGTTCAGTAAGGCTTTGAAATACGAGTAAATATTCTTTCCACGTTGTATTTTTAAATTGTCTAATATTGACTGTCCTGCTGTGTCGTTTATGACTTCATTGGGATCGTAGTTATCTTTTCTTGCAATCGTTGCTTTAAATGTTTTGTTTAAGTCTCTTATGGCTGTCTTAAAGTTCCTGTTCATATTTTGACCGAACTCTGTCCAAGTATTTATCTTTGCTTTTTCATCAACAACTTTTTGTTTTCCCGGGGCTGTGGCGTATTTTTATTATGCTTCTTGGTTGCAGTCATTTCCTGCCAATCTTTGTACAGTTTCTTCTATTCTTTAACAGCTTCTCTGATTGTGTTATTCCAGCAATGCCGGTAGTACTGGTTAAAATGAGTTCTTCAATTCTCATGAAACTGAGTGTTGAAATGGTACAGACTTTATGCTTGTTGTTTACAATGTTAAATGTGAAGCCATATTTTAAACTTTATTTTATATCTTCTCACACTAAATCCTTTACAAAATGAGACTGCTTTATTACATTACAAAAACAACAAAGAAGATTTTTTACAGGAGGTATTTTAATGGAAAAAAAAGGATTGAAAATCATCAGTGCATCTTCTCTATTTTTCTGGGTAAATGCTTCTGTCTTCGGGAGCCACAATAGCTCAGTGGTTAGTGAACTGGACTACAAATGAACAAGGGATAGGGTTCAATCCCAACTGACGGCTTCCGGGTTCACCCAGCTTTAAATGGGTACCAGATTTTTTTCTGGGAAAGTAAAGCGGCATGGGCGTAATACCGACCACATTACCCCAAAAATCATGTGCCGAAGGTCTGTAAAATTTATGGTCACTAACACCATATTGCGTGATGGGGGTACTGTACTTTACTTTTTATTATAGAGATAAGAGTCATGAAGACAGAAGTAAAAAAATGTAGTAAAGAGCCCCCGTCACACCAAGTGGCGTATAGGGAATATGGAACATGTTAGTGACCGTAAATTTTACAGACCTTCCGCACATGATTTTTGGGGTAATGTGGTTGGTATTACGCCCGTGGTGGTTTACTTTCCCAGAAAAAAATCCGATACCCATTAAAGGCTGGGTGAACCCTATCTCTTGTCCTTTGTAGTCCAGTTCACTAACCACTGAGCTATCGCGGCTCCCTTATCTCTATAGTGGTGCTATATATTGAAAAGAATATTCTTTGAAAACTAAAAACATGACTATATAAAGCAGTTATATTTTATGTCAGGATAATTTGGTCATGTAAAATATATAATAGTTTCACTTTGTTAAAAAAATCTTAAATTTGAATATATTTGTTCGGGGGTGGAGACTGGGTGGTCTAGAGCAAGATGATGGTCTCTGGACAAGAAGGTTCTGGATTCAAATTCCATCATAGGCAGTGGGAATTCTTAATTTTGAATCTATGGTTTCTTCATGTCTTTACCCTTCCCCAGTCTCTGAGCAGTGAGATTCTATGTGTAGCCATCTTGGATAACGGCAATAAATCAGAAGCTCTTGTGTGCATTTCATGTTTAAGAGCCCTAGGCAGTTGGAAATAAAAAAAAAAAAAGAAGGCCAAAAATGGCTGCTGTTCGGGCAAAAATGATAGCAAAAAATCTACTCAAAAAGTAACAAATATAGGATTAAAAAAAAGGGGAGTAATTCTAAGTCTGAAAATAACTGCATGATGAGATACCCAAGTACAAAGCTGCCAGTGTGCAAAATAGAACAAAGTGATATTCATGCAAAAATCTGTCCATCTGGACTTTGCTAGAGATGTAAAGCTGATGTAGGCAAATAAAAAAAAGCTAAAAAGAAAACAAAAATAACATTTCATATATTTTACTCCAGATAGCGTAAACTCTGTACATTTTGAAAATAACTATTTTCATGAGCATAAAAACACTTAAATATAACTAAAATGATAATTAATTGTGACAGAGAACTCACAATTTTCTATAAAGTCACAAATTAGAAAATCAAATAAAATATCAGTCTTAAGAATGAGCAGAATATAGTGATGAAGGTCAGTCATCTTCACCCACAGATTCAACAACAAAATTTGTGAAGATTAAATGACAGGATGAATCTATAACATGCAGCTGTATATACTGAACTATTTGATATAAAGTCAGATCTTGGTGTAAACAAAGTATATGTTAAAGAACATAAGAACAGGGAAGATAAAATATTTTGGTCATATAAAAAGACAATGGTATTGAGAATATCATTTTGGAGGATATGGTTTCAGGTTGATGAGAGAGAGATGAAAGCCAAGCAGATGTGCTGAGGTTAATTGCTGCAACAGTGGGGATCTAGCACAGAGAAAACTTCACAGTAGCTGACTTGACAGCCAAGTTTATGCATGGTCAATCTAGATGATTGTGATGAGTCTAAACAAATTTGTTAAAAACAATATTTATGCAGCCAGAATAAGTTGTCCATGTAATATCTACCAAAATAAAACAGCACCTGCAGGAAGTTATTAAGATTTGAATACGTTTTTTGTAGATTTGCAATATTTGAAGTTTAAGTGATGAGAGAATAAAGGAAAAGAGGGAGAAAATAAAACTATTCTGAAGGTGATGTGGATACTAACTAAACAAATATTGTGTATGCATATTTACAAAACGACTAATATCATCATTAACTTCGACCACAAAACCCTCCACTACCTTGTGGACTAGTTTCTAGTTAGAATCGAAGGTTATGGGAGTACACCCAGAGTAAAAATCCGGAGGGAGGGACCCTAAGGCAGTGGACGGCGTTAATCGTCTTTCTGGCATCCCCTGCACCTTCTTTCAATTCCGAACGTATGGACTTTGTCCCTCCTTCGGAAATCCTTGAAACGAAGTCGAGAGGGGGATAGTGCGACTGGGTAAAGCACTATCTCCATATCCTGTGCCCAGGCAGAGTAGGCAAAGTGAAATGAGGAAGAAAACTTGTGTGCTTAGCACACTACTATATGGATCCGAAACCTGGACAACATACTCAAACCAGGAAAAAAGACTAAATGTCTTCCACATGCGATGTCTCCGCAAAATAATGCACATCAAATGGCAAGACAAAATAACCAACTTAACTGTCCTGCAACGTGCTAAGACCCTAACAATCATGTCGATGCTCAGAAGTCGAAGGCTAAGATGGCTGGGGCATGTCCAACGGATGGAAGAAAAACGCATTCCTAGGCAAATACTATATGGCGAGCTAAAACACGGAAAACGACAAATCGGCAGACCTAAACTACGATATAGAGATATCTGCAAATCATCTCTGAAAGACTTCGCCATCTGTGAAAACGACTGGCAACATCTGGCAAGTGATCGCACATCATGGAGAGCACGTATAAGGAACGGTATAACAACATTTGAGACTGTTCTAAGACAGGACTTAGAAGAGAAGAGACTCATGAAAAAGGATGGTAAACCCTGTGGACCAGCGAGCCTGACCTGTTCATTATGTGACCGCGTGTGTTTGTCAAACATTGGTAGAATTAGCCACGAGAGAAGCTGTTCGGCAAAAACAATACCTCAAAAAAATACGCAATAGCCTCCACTAGACCGTCTGACAAGACGAAAAGGGCCATATACATATAATATCATCAGTAGCATCATTGGCAAGACTTTCGCCAGAGTCATCTTAGGAAGGCTACAAAAACTCACAGAACGCGTATATCCTTAATCGCAATGCGGCTTTAGATCAATTGCAGACATAATTTTCTCTTTACGCCTACTTCAAGAAAAATCTAGAGAGCAGAAAAAGCCTCTCTTCATCACCTTTATCGACCTTACAAAGGCATTTGACCTTGTCAGCAGGGAATATCTTTTCAAAATACTTTCCAAAATAGGCTGCCCACATACTCTGATGACACTAGTCAAATCATTTCATGAGGATATGAAGGGCACCATCCAATATAACGGCAGCATATCACAACCCTTCAACATACACAGCGGTGTCAAGCAGGGATGCATTCTTGCTCCGACTCTATATGGAATCTTCTTTGCTATTCTATTAAAACATGCATTCTCACATGCGAATGAAGGAGTCTATCTTCATACTAGATCTGATGGTCGACTGTTCAATCTCTCAAGACTAAAGGCAAGATCTAAGGTCAGACATACCTCTATTAGAGATCTGTTATTTGCTGATGATGCTGCACTTGTCACACAAAGTCAGGGAAGAACTCCAGAGCATGGTAAATCACTTTGCGCATGCCTGCAGAGACTTCGGTCTAACAAAAAGTTTGTAGAAAACTAACATACTCAGTCAGGACGTCGAAGACGTGCAGGACGACGTGCAGTCTCTATCGACAACTATAAACTTGATGCCTAATATATACCTGGGGTCCATCATGAGCGACAGACTATCTTTAGATACAGAAATTGACATTCGTATTGGTAAAGCTGCTACCACCTTTGCCCGTCTTTCTAGGCGTGTCTGGCAAAACAGCAAACTGACAATTAAAGCAAAAGCCGCAGTGTACAATGCCTGCATAATTAGTATCCTCCTGTATGGCAGCGAATCTTGGACAACCTATGTAAAGCAGGAGACAAGGCTAAATGGATTTCATATGCGATAACTGTGCTGTATTCTTGGTATTACCTGGACGGATAAAGTGACAAATGTGGAAGTCATGACTTGCACAGGCCTCCCGAATATTTTTATAGCGCTGCTCAAACAACGTAGGTTACTCGCACTTGGCCATATACACCATTTGAATGATGGCCGCATACCAAAAGATATACTCTACGGATAACTGGCAGATAGTAAAAGAAACTAGGGGGTACTCAAAACATAGTTTTGTAGACATGTGTAAACGCGACATGAAGAATCTGAACATAAACTCTGCAGCATGGGAAGACATAGCTGAGCTGCAGACCGCAATCTCTGGAAACACTCTAAAGGTCCACCTTAAACAAGAAACAGACAGATTCATAGAAAAAGAGAATACATGGCGAAAGGAGAGAAAAGAGAAAGTAACATTTCTAGGGGCGCTGAAAAATCCAGTCAACTATGTCTGACGGAGGCTACTACTAATATCATCAGTAATCAAGAAAAAATGATGGACATATGTTGAGAAGGGATAATAATGGAACATCAAAGCAGGCCCTCAAGTGGGAAACAACAGGTAAGAGGAAAAGAGGCCGACCCAGACAAACACTGAGAAGAACATTGATCAGAGAGGCAAAGCAAAGGCAGCAGAAATCTGCTTCCCCAATGAGATCAAGAAGCTTGCACAGAACAGAGATACAAATGGCAAGATTTGATAAAAAATCTTTGGAAGGATTGAGACTGCTAGAAAGAAAATTTTGAAACAGGAAAAGTGTATGAGTTTATGATCGATGGGCTGTTACGGCTCGTTATTTAATAAAATGGTATAATGAAAATTAATTTTAATTATAGCATTTAAAAAAAAATTAGTTAATCTTTTTGGGATGCTTGGGAATAAAAGTTGCTAGTCAATGCTGTCACCCCAAAACATTCTCTGATGAAACCTACATCTCACCTGAAACAAATTTTCTAATTTTTTAAAGCAGAAATAACAAAATTGCATATAAAAAAAACAGTTTTTATGCAAAGAATTATATTTTAGAAAGCACAGTATCAAAAAATTTATATACAATTTTTAAAAATATTTAAAATTAAACACTATTTAGAAAATTTGACAAAATTGAATATATGTATATGTTCAAATAAAATTATGTGTCTATTCTATTCTATTCTATTGACCTTTCGAGCCGTAACCGGCCCATAGGGCGTAGACCAAGATACACCTTCTCCTATATGAATTTTTGTTCTAGCAGTTTTCTTTTAAAGATATTTTATCAAATCTCGCCATCTGTCTCTGTTCTGTGCAAGCAGTTCTATCTCATTGAGGGAGCCGATTCCTGCTGCTCTTGCCTCTCTCATCAATGTTCTTCTCAGTGTCTCCCTGGGTCTTCCTCTTTTTCTTTTACCTGTTGTTTCCCATATGAGGGCTTGCTTTGCTATTCGATTATTATCTCTTCTCATCACATGTCCAACGTATAACCATCGTCTTTTCTTTATTACTGAAGATATTAGTGGTTGATTGGCGATTTCTCTAATTTCCTCGTTTGTTTTGAATTCGTTCCATTCTATACCAAGTATTTTCCTTAGACATTTATTTTCGAATGCGTTCAACTTTGTTTCTATATCTCTTGTTGTTTTCCAGCTTTCACACGCATACGTAAGGGTTGATAGTACATTTGATTTCAATAGCCTAAGTTTTGTGTTTGTGCTAATGAGTTTTGATTTCCACAACTTTTCAAGGCTTCTGAAAGACATTGCTGCTTTAGCCAGTCTGATTCTAATTTCTTTGCTCGTATCCCCTTCTCGATCAATGTGACTTCCAAGATAGATGAAGTGATCGATCTCTTCTACTGGTTTGTTTTCCATGTATATTTTGTCACTTGTTGGAATTAAACTTTTCATGACTTTAGTCTTTTCATGATTGACCTCAAGCCCAATTTTGCTGGCTATTGATGATAGTTCATTTGTGTTTTCCTGCATCGTTTTTATCTGATTGCTGATGAGAACTATGTCATCAGCAAAGTCCAGGTCCTCCAAATGGTCTCCTTGTATCCATTCGATGCCTTTATTACCAGTGCAGCATTTCTTCATTATGAAGTCCATAACAATTCCAAATAACAAGGGCGATAAAATACATCCTGGTTTAACCCCAGTTTCTATTGGGAAACATTCGCTCAGTCCTTCCTCTGTTCGAACTGCACATGTGTAACCATCATACATGTCTTTGATAATATTTATGATTTTTGATGGTAAGCCATATTGCTTCAGAATTTTCCACAAAGAATCTCTATGAATACTATCAAATGCTTTTTTGAAGTCGATGAAGTTAAGTACAAAAGGTTTTTGCTTTTCAATGTGTTCCTCCAATATAAGTCGTAGAGTGAAAATGTGGTCAAGACAGCTTCTCCCTTTTCTAAACCCAGCCTGTTCTTCACGCATTACTGTATCTATTGAATCCTTTATGTGTCTATTAATACCACACAAAGTAAAATATAATTTAAAGTATATCATCATCATCATCAAGTACCAGGCCTACTGGCGTAGGTGATCATGTCTCTCCATAACTTTCGATCTCAGCAGCTATTTATCATTTCTGTTGTTGACCTTCTGCCAAGCCATTCTCTTAAGCTGTCTGTTTTGTTTTTTCTCTTTGCTTCCCTCTATCTCTTCGTCCCTCAATTTTTCCAGTTGTTACAATATATTCCTGTTGTTCTTTTCTCATTACATGGCCAAAAAATGATTGTTTCTTCCTAATATTGGAAATTAGCTCTCTTTTTGCTTTGACCTCTCTCAGAACATCTTCATTACTCTTCTTAGCTGTCCATGGTACTCTCAACATTCTTCTGTAAAACCACATTTCTACAGACTCCAGTGATTTTCTTGTCTGTTGTTCTATTGTCCATGATTCGCATCCATATGCTAAGACTGGCTCTACATAACATTTAAGAACTCTTTTTCTTGTTTCTATTGTCAAGAATGGATTGCATAGTATCTTCCTCATTTTTTGGAAAGCTGCTTTTTCCTGAACCATTCTGCATCTCACCTTTTTTAAAGTATATAATGAACTGCAATAGAGCAATGTTTAGAGAGCTGGTCTGCTGTGGACAAGAGATCATGTTCCTTCCTCTGATAATCCAGCTTCTAGGTTCACCTAACTTAAAATGATTACCAGATACTTTTTCTGATAAAAAAATATGGTCTGCCATATTGCTGACCAAATTGTTAAAAAATATAGACACTTACATTATAATCCCTTTACTCCACTTAATATTGAGGCATAATGGAGTTCTTTTGTTAAATTTCTTTAATAACATAAAATGCTTATTAAAGTTAAATTATAATATCAACTGTGAACATTTGATATACTTATGTTACACATCAACAAATATTAAATGCTGCATTAAAATAAATATGCAAATTGTCTCAAAGCAAAAATATTGCTACAAATGTCAATATCAACATGCATCAACATTAACAAAGTACAATCAAGCTATCATTGCTGCAGCTGTCCTTTCACTGGGAAAGTCTTCTTTTGAGGCATAAACTTTGGGCTGTCACTTTTTACATCTGCAGAAAACAAAAACAAGTAATGTTAGCCAATTTCAAAATTGTTTAACAGTTTGTAAACTTTCACAAGGCAACATACACATTTTCATGCAGACTAGGCATGAAACTATATAACAACAGCTTTTCAGCTCCAGCTCACAGTGCCCAACAACTTTGAAATAACCCTAGAGGCAAAGTGGGCACACTACAACATAATCTTCATTCCAATGTTGTGCTACCAAAGCCAGACCTAGAAAAATAGCCACTACCAAAAAGCAATGCGTCGGATGCATGACAGGAAACTGCCTGAGAAATAAGATCAGAAGTGAAGAGCAGAAAAAAACCTAGGTATAATTCCCACCATTGACTGCATAAAGAAACAACAGATAAAATAATTCAACTATGCGATAAAAGAGAAAGCCTAAATTACAACACAACGAGCCCGCAACAAACACTGCAAGAACACCAGACTAAGGGTTAACCACAAAAAGATGGATCGATGCAATATTAGAAACACTAGGATACATAACAACAGGAGAGGCTAACAGAAGAGCAAAGAACTGTAAACTATATCTCCCCTCGATACTGAAAGGCTAATGAGGAAGGAAAGAAGATGAAGGATGAAATCACATACATATAATGGAAATGAATAATCACTGACCTTTCTTATCAAGCTTAATTTTCCTGAAAACCCTTGCAAGCTCTGAACTTTCATCGGGAGCTGATTCATTTAGTGAAGAAAGATCATCTTCACTGCGAGTTTTTTTCATCATTTTCTGAAAATGAAAACAGTATAGTTGGCAGAAAAAATGGGTGAAAAAAATAAATAGAGCGAGGGTTCTATTCATGTCTTTACAAATATCAGGAATTTTTCAAAGACCAATGGCACATTTTATGGTTGATATCATGCCAGGTTACCTTTTTTCTATCAGAGGTGAATTAACAACTCTGACCTGAGCACCACATGGCGGATGCATTGTACATGCAGCCTTTATTCTCTAACCCCAACAGACTGATGTTAGGGTATCAGTGATATTTTACATCTTGCTGATATTGTCATCTGCAAAATCTAGATCTTCCAGGTAATTCTTGTCATACTGTTTAATGTCATCATTGCCAGATTTCCTCATTATGTCATCAATGGTAACTCCAAATAGCAATGGTGATAGTTTGCATCTCCTATTTTAATCTGAAACCAATCACTCATTCCCTCCTCTGTGTGAATTGTACAAGTATAAATGTAATACATGTCTTTTATAATGTTGGTAATTTTTTGTGATATTCCATGATGTTTCAAGATATGCCACAAGTATAATCTATCTATGCTGTCAAATGTTTCTTTTAAAATCAATGAAATTGCAGATTTATGGTTGTTGTTTTTCTGTATGTAAAGATAGACAGGTATTAAGTTAGTAAAAATGATTTTATGCTAACATTTCTACACTTTCGAAGTTTTATCAAAAAGTGCTGCTACAGAAAATAGTGGACATATCATGTTTTAATATTTTTATAGTAGTAGTTATCAAAAAGCGCTTGGAGTAACCAGATAAAACTGAATCAGAAATGATATTATAAGAGAAAGAGTAGGCATTGAACCAATCCTAAGCTACATACAGAAATAATAAATAAACTGGTTTGGCCATCTAGAAAGAATGCTGTGTGATTCCTAACCATAAAAAGCATATATTAAAAGAGAAGTAGGGAGAAGAGAAAGAGGCAGACCCAGAGTAAGACGGACAGACAATATGAAAGAAATGCTACAATAACATCAATTGAGAATGAGTGAGGCTGCTACAAGGGTGAGATCCAGAACCTTGTATCTCTCTCAACACCTGAACGGGTACAAGAGGAAGTGAAGAAAGAAAGACAACTCATATTCAACAGTCAGAGGGAGAAATATTAAAGAATAGACGTACAAAAATTATAAGTTTATCTCTGTCAAAGATAATCTTTGACAGCTTTTTGTATTTAAATCACATTTATATTTTTTTTACATTTTAATTAAATATCACAATATCTAAATGTAAATTCTTTTATCATTTTACAAAAGCAAAGTAATTTATCTCTAAAATAATGTGCAATTTATTAAAAAACAATTGTTCCATAATTAATTTCCATCTAAATTTGCACACAAACTGTAAGCATTAAGGGCATGAAGCTTGTTTCTTATAAATCTCATGACCCAGCCAGAAACATTAGGCCCATTATGTTATTTTTATAGCTTATGCATTTCAGTTTTAGCATTCATCTTACCAGAATATTCTGCAACTCTTTCACTGCCTTGCCATCTTCTTCATTTGATTGCTGTAGAACAATAAAAGTAAATATACGTTATGGCATGTTAATAAATCAACTCAAAAATATAATGATATAAATTTTACAGTTATATATATATATATTAAAAAATTAACATCATTATATATAATAAACTAGCTTTGTCCTGATTTTCTACTACTTACTGATGTTGTAGCTACTAATAGTAAAAATTCAGAGACAAATATTACTTTTTTTTAGTAGTTAACTGATGCTTTACAAAAAAAATTATCTCTCATTTTTTAGTTTTTAGTAGTAGTAGTTAAGGGTGGGTTATACAAAATATATTAAAAACATTAAAAAAAACATCTTGTGGTATTATATTAATATGATTAATAACAATAAACATACATTTTTAGCACATTTAATTGATCAATAATAATTTTTTTTTATGTACAGGGAACAGTTTTTACACATGGCATTGGACTGGTGGTTTAAAAAAAAAAGTAGGATACATTTTTAGCAGAAATAGACACAAAAGCCAAGGGAGACATCTCAAAGCCAGCACTGGTAAAAGAACATAACTAAATATAGGATGTTTCAGCTTAGCTGATAGGGCAAGACCAGAGTAGACAAACCTGTGTTTCGACTCAGAAAGTCTTTAACAGACAATAAATATTTTAAAAAACAGAACCCGGTCATGGTTAATGCTGAGGTCAACAGTCTCATCTGCGATAACACCGATGAGAAAGATGCGGTCATATATACAGACGGATCTTAAGATGACACCAAAGAAGTGCATGGGCATTTACAGCACGCTCGGCAGGCAGAATAGTCAAGGAAGACAGTGGTGCATACGTCATGACCACGAGTAGCATGACAATGGAGGTGATGGCAGTGACCAAGGCATTGAAATGGTTAGAGTCACAAGACTACACCCACGCATGTATACTGAGTGATTCGATGAGCATGATAAAAAAAGTGGAGGCGGGCTCTGTACGCATGCAATGGGTAGAGTCGTTGCAGAAATCCAAAATACGTAAGGTCACCTTTGTCTATGTCCCTGGACATGCGGGAGTACGGGGAAATGAAAGAGCAGACAGGTTTGCTAGCTGCGCTGTCGTTGAGGACAGGCAACCAATGGATCGGGCGGACATGATCAATACCCTCCGAGATGTGGGAAGAGCACATGACTTCGACAAACACAGATCCACGTCACTTCTTCGGATGAAAGAGATGGGAGTTAAGATGGGCACAGCCAGAAATGAGAAACTTAGTGGGCGTGTAAGAAGACTTATCAACCAACATAGAACTGGAGTCGTCAGTCGCTGGACACTGAGGGAATTGCTGAGGAGGGGATCTGAGCACCTATGGACATGTTGGGAGTGCAATGATGATGACCCGCCAATAACCCAAATATTTTAAGCAAACGAGAGGTAGCTACGATTTTGACAAAAATTTAATTAACACTTTTATTTTATGGTCACTGACAGGTGATAAGGAAAGAAAGATGGAACAATCTTACCTGCAGCAGCTGGTCAATGGTTAATTACAATTTGTGAATCAATTCAGAGGAAGGGGTATGTTTACAGCCCTCGGAAAAATTGACAAATAATCAACAACAGAAAAAAATATGGTCCAAATCAGGATCGAACCCGTACTCAGTGGCACAGTGCCTTGCCATGAAAAGCCAAACGCTAGGGAACACTGCCACTCAGCTAACTAAAAAATTAACTTCGTAGGCAATGTCTTTCGCGCAGGTGTTCTCATGGCTATAGCATAAGGTCCTAAATGTTTATCTGTAACGCAAGTATTCAGCCCTACCCTATCCGGGAGATATGTGTCTTAAAAGGAAAAAATACAGACACACTATGTATTTCCGAGCTGTGACCGCAGCCTTATGCTATAGTCATGAGAACACCTTCGCGAAAAGACATTTGCCTACGAAGCTAATTTTTTAGTTAGCTGAGTGGCAGTGTTCCCTAGCATTTGGCTTTTCGTGGCAAGGCGCTGTGCCACTGAGTACGGGTTCAATCCTGCTTTGGTCCATATTTTTTTCTGTTGATTATTTGTCAATTTTTCAGAGTGCTATAAACATACCTCTTCCTTTGAATTGATTCGCTGATTATCGCCCTTAATTACAATTTGCCAAACAAGTCTTATTTTGAATATGAAACAATAAAACAGTTATTCTTTTATTTTCCACTACATTAGACCTTTATATTAATTATATTATAATATAATTATAAACTATGAAAAACTCATTACAAACACTGTAAATAATTACCAATGACATTTTCCGTAAGCTCTCTGCTCCAGGAGAGTTAATGTCAGCACCTGTCTTAAGGAAAATAAAAATATATGATAAATATACAATATACATTAAATTGGCAATTAAGACAACACACAAAATTGCAAGTAAAGTAATCTGATTTTATAAATGATCTAGTTTTTCTGAGTGGAGCACAAAAATTGATCGTCTAAAGGACAAAAAAAAGACCAACTCAACTCTTTGCAGAACAAACAGGCCTCATAAAGTTAACTTCAACAAATTTAGTTTCTTTCCAACGTGCTGCAAAAAAAAATGGGTTAAATGCAACATTAACAGGACTTTTTTTGTTTTCTCTCCTGCTACTTAAAATAACCAGATACCAGACAGCTTAATAATGGTTTTGCAGAAAGTCAACAACAGAAATGATAAGTAACTGTCAAGATCGAGAGTTGAGGAGAGACATGACCACCTACACCAGCAGACATGATACATGATGATGATGATTTAAAATAATTTTAAAAATATATACCACAAATAAAATTAGAGATTTGAAATAGTCAAATAAATATTCACATACTCATTGATAATGCATAGCAACATTTTAATGAATAAAAATAAACCCAACAATTAAAAATCACATTATAGTTTGAACGAACTAAAAACATCAACTTTCATTGCATTGCCTAAAAAGAATGGTGAAGTTGAATGCAGTGATTTCAGAACAATAAGCCTAATGAGCCATTTAACAAAACTTTTACTAAAAGTTATACAGGGAAGGATTCAGAATAAAATCAATAATGAATTAGATGAGCAACAATTTGGATTCAGGAAAAACAGTGGCACAAAAGAAGCCATATTCAACATGAGAACATTGATTGAAAAGTACATAGAAGTAAACAAACCAATATATGTCTGCTTCATAGACTACACCAAAGCTTTCGATAGAATACACCATAACCAACTTATAGATTGCCTAAAGGATATAAATCTAGATGACACAGACATACGACTGATATGTAATTTGTATTGGGAGTAAACAGCAATAATAAAATATAACAAGGAGAACTCTACACCCATTGATATAAAAATAGGAGTAAGACAAGGATGCATCCTATCACCAAGCTTGTTCAATCTATACACTGAGCAAATCTTTAAAAACATCTCAGAGATGCCAGGCCTAAACATTAATGGAAAGATAATCAATAACCTAAGATATGCGGATGATACTGTTCTACTAGCAGAAAATCCTAAAGACCTACAACAATTACTTAATGTAATAAACATAACAAGCAAAAAATATAGACTAGATATGAATATCAAAAAGACTAAAACTATGATCATAAACAAAGAAAACTCTCAAGACTTACAATTAAATATCACAGTTGAGGGAATACATCTGGAGACAGTCCAGAGTTACAACTACCTGGGACATACTATAACCAATGATGGAAAATGTAAAATTGAAATAAACAAAAGAATAGGTATGACAAAAAGTAATTTTAATGCCATGAAAAATACTAACAACAAAACAAATATCAGCAGGGCTGAAACTAAGACTGGCAAAATGTTACATCTTCTCAGTATTCATGTATGGTGCAGAAACATGGACATTAGACAGGAAAACAGAACAGAAAATTGAAGCCTTTGAAATGTGGATTTATAGAAGAATAGGTAGAATTGGATGGAAAGAAAAGAAAACAAACAATGAAGTTTTAAAACAACTGAAAATAAAAAGAGAACTACTAAATACAATTAAGACAAGACAAATGAAATTTTTGGGGCATGTTAAAAGACACAACAGCCTACTAAAAGTAATATTGGAAGGGAAAATACAAGGTAAAAGAGGCCGAGGCAGACCAAGACTAAATTGGACGAGTAACATCAAAAGATGGACAAGTCAATCTATGACAGCCTGCACCATCAAAGCAAGAAACAGAGTAGAATGGCGATCCATGGTAGCCAACCTTTGTTGCATAGATGGCACTCGATGATGATGATGATTATAGTTTCAACACTTATACTATAGTGTTTTTCCCCAGTATGAGAGTTCAGTATGAGGATTTCTAGGATTAAAGAAAAAAGGGGAGTTACTCTTCCTGTCCATATATATATTTGTTTAGGTTTGTTTTTCTTCATTTTATCCTATAAATTAAAAGTATTCTGACCTTATTAGAATTTGAATAAATGTTCACATAGTGAAAGATCAATATTCATATAAAAGAGTGACTTAAAACCAAATATAACAAAGTGAATATAAAAACCTGAAAAAGTATGGTTTTATGGACTAAACGAATGTGTCTGCATGTATAAACACATATAAACACAGACAAAGATAGAAAGACATTCTCTAGCAGATGTAGGTCGATAGATTATAATGTATGAAAAATAAATATAAAATGGTATTAAGCAGCTAAACTTGTTGAGACAAAACTAGCTACAGACATTTCAGCAAAAGCCTGCAACAAGTACACAATAACACACATGTAAGTACTAATCTCAAATCACAAAAATGTAGAAGAGGTACAGTGGCCAGGACCTGTGTGCCTGTTGGTTACATGATAAATAGTCAATAGAGATTACAGTGAAAAGTGGAAAAATCCACAGTAGGCAAAGATACAAAGTTTATTGAAGAAATAATACCATTTTCTTAACAGGCTTTAAAGCATTATTTCCATGTTTGATTCTGTCCATCATTTCCTTCAGTGCTTTAGAGTAATCCTGACTGACATCAGCTCCATAGTCTGTTACTGAAAATATGTTTCAAGAGAAATAATTATAAAGAGAAGAAATGGAAAATCATATATTTTAATGCATAAAATACACTGTTTTAAAAAATGTACTTTTTAAAATAAACTGCATATCCTATTTTTTCTTATTAGTGTTTCCCTTTCAGACGTTAAAATATTTTTGCTTTGCACATACAATATGGATATATAAAATATGTTATAGAATTTGCTTTGATAATTCATAAATTAATATAAATATTACAGTTAAGATAATTATAATAGCAATCAATATTTAATTACTTAGATTTAAATTACTGAAAGTGGAAAAAATATTATACTTACATTTCTGCTGAACTCTCTTTTTCTTTCCACTTGTAATTTTTGAAAGCAGTCTGTAGCATTTAAATAAAAATGTTAAATATACAGGGGAAAAAAGTAGTTAAAATGAATACTTCAAGCAAAGAGTCACAATAGTACAAAAGTCAATAAGCACATTAAGATAAGTACAGCTGCAAATGTGAAGGATTAATGATAAACCTTGGAAGGCTGATAGAGAGAGTAGATCACTACAGATCTGTCTTTGTTATTTAGTCATGGAAGTCCCCGGTATCACTGCAAATGAATTAAAATCCATAATTGCTCAACTGCCCATGCCAGCATAATCATCCGAATTAATATCTCATCTCCCAAACAAAGAAAGGTAACTGTAGTCCCCATCATAGCAGTCTCAGCACACGCCAAAAGACATGAGGCAAAACCACGCAGAAAGTGAACACAGCCAACTGTTCCCTGTCATACGATATCATCATTCTTCGTGAACAATTGGAATATCAAAACATAATCAAAACGGATGAGACACAGCTCACAGTGTGCACAGAGCACTTAACTCAGTAGCTCGTGCAACAAGCCGGACTTGGAATATGAGGAAAATGCAACAAGAAACACTTTTCATGCATAGCCTTCAATGGTTCCTGCCGCCTATCCACCATATACCGGAAGTTCACGTCCTCCTGAAACTGATGATCATCATATATTTTTTTTTATGTATATCGCTTGATGATATTAGGCCATCGTTGTTGACTCCAATTCCAAACATATAAACACACAGTTAGTCGTCAGATTATCCCCGTCAATCATCAAACAACAGACCGTAAGATTAGCGTATGGCCGGTCTAGGGATTTACAATGAGCCATCCTCATCATTCTTCTTTCAATAGACTATTTGGAAGCTCTATCTTTTATTAACATTCTACTTCAGCTCGTGGCTATACACTCAGACCCGGCTGAACTATAACTCAGCTTGAGTTATTTTTTATGAACCAATCTCTGTCTAATTTATCTTTGTGAAACATAATCATTGCAATAACTGAACTATATATTTCTCTAACTGAAACACAACTCATCTACATTTAATTGTAATACACTTCTAAACTGACCTTCCTAAGTAATCATGACTGTTATCACCAACTAACTTGATTGGTATAATTAGAATGTACCACCTAGATCTGGAATCTGAGTTCTCTATCTGTTTAGTTTAGCTATTATATTCGATTAAATACTCGCGTCTCATTTGCATAATTTATCTACTGAGTGGCTAGCAGTTGTTTATTCAGCCAATGGCGAAAAACAAAGTTAAACTTTGATTCAACTTTGTGGCAAAATGTGAACAGCGAGATGCCATCTTGATTTTTAATTAATCCTGTAACTGTCAAAGTAATTGCAGTGCATATATTTCGCGAATGATATCTACTTTCTCATACCTTGCCTGCTACCTCCTCAGTTTTAAATTGTTGTCAAGTGCTGATTTCTTGACCTGTGGCATTGGCTTTAAGGGAAAGTCAATGTGAGGTTATTCCTCCTACCATTTTTCTAACAGCTGTAATTTATCCTGTCCATGGAAGCAATTTCTACTGCTGTTGTATACATCGTTATTGATACAACTTTAACGTACAACTCAAATCGTATCTGTCTTTGTTGTTAGAGCTCACATCACAGCATCTTGGGCAAACATAGGCACTCAGTAGTTTTTCCGCAACCATGAAATGTTTGCATTCTGATGGCTCGATTAGCTTGCCATTTGTTGTGTATATATCAGCTCATCCTTGCAGGTTATCCTTTTTCAATCTTTGACATTATATTCAAAATTAAATTTTAGAAATGAACCAATATCTCAAAGCTTAACCCTAACCTAAATCTTAATTCTAACCTAAGCACTAATTTTAACTAAAATCTTAATCCAAACCCTAACCCTAACTTTAACAAATTAATATAACTTTTTCTATGTCAACGCATGACCTTGACTCAGTAACTAAAATTTTTTGTCAGTAATTTATTTCAGTGGTTTTTTTAATGGAATAATTTTCAATTAAATTCTCATGTACCATGAAGATAACATTCTTTGGGACAATTCTAACATAACATTTAAGAAACAACAGCTAAAGGCTTAGGGAAATAGCAGCACAATCATGAGTAGAAATACATAAAAATAGGTACCAACCCTTCAGCCTTTAAAATTGGTGGTGGTGGTGGTGGTGGTGGAGGTGGCGGTGGAGGAGGAGGTGGAGGTGCATGCACAATCTTATTATACTTGCTCTCAAGATCTGCATCTGTAAGCCTCAAGAAAAAGAGAATTTTAAAAGTTTTAACAAAAAATAATTAATAAAAATATTGGCCAGCTGCAGTTTTTAACATGTTGCTAAATTTTATTAAAGAGGATTGTGATAAACCAGGCATACCATGTTAGAAAAGATGTCTGCTAAAATAGGATGTGTCAGCCTAAAAAGCATGTATATGTAATTTGTCACAGTATATTCCAGCTGTTTCCTTCTCATTAAATGGCCAAACAAATATTTTTTTTTTTAATTTAAATTATTTGGCCTCTTTTAAAAAAAACCTTATTTCTCTAATTAGCTATCCAACATTCTTCTGTAAACTACATTTCTCTGGCTTCTGGTGATTTTATTGTCTATTGTCCAGGATTCACATCTATATGTCAAGACTGGCTCCACAGAAGAATTAAAGACCTTTTTTTATTATTTCCATTGATGAATTTGCATAATATCTTTCTTATTCTTTGGGTAGAAATGATAGACATAGTAAAAAAAAAGCAATAAAAAAGGTCTCAGTCTGAATAGTAAGAAAGCAGAAGTAATGGTCATATCGAAGGAACAATCACCACCAGCATGCAGCATAAAAATAAACAGGACAAATCTGAAACAAGTGCAACACGTCAAATACTTGGGCACAATAATAACATCAGATGGAAGATGCACCACAGAAATAAAAAGCAGAATAGTTCAGGCCAAATAGCATTTCAGAAAATGAAAAATATCTTATGCAATAAATCTATGTCAATAGAAGTGAGAAAGAGGGTTCATCGGTGCTATATAGAACCAGTTCTGACCCATGGAAGCGAATCATGGACAGTAGACAAACAAATGAAAAGATGATTAGAGGCCACAGAGATGGGATTTCTCAGAAAAATGTTGAAAGTTCCCTGGACAGCTAAAAAAACCAATGAGGAAATTCTCAAAGCGGCCAACACAAAAAGGGAGCTCCTAAAAAAACATTAGAAAGAAACAATCAATATTTTTCGGGCACATCATGAGAAGAGGAAAGTTGGAATACTTGGTTACAACTGGCAAAATACAGAGAAAGAGAGTTTGTGGATGACAAAGAGAGAAAATACTGGATAGCTTGGTGTCATGGCATGGAAAACAGTCAACAACAGAACTGATACAATGCACTGTAGATAGAAGATTGTGGAAGGACATGTTCACCTACGCCATCAGGTATGACACATGATGATGATTCTTAGGAGTGCCTCATTTCTGTTGTACATCTATCATTTGAAGATAACATTGTTCCTTAATATTTAAATTACCAATACCAAGATGATGCAAAACTTGTAAAAAGAATATGGTTTGATGATGGTTCACACTAATCAAATTGAGAGTGACGCACAATGCGGCGAATCATATGGAAAGTGAAAAAGCAGTAAAGTGAAGTAAAAGTTACCTCCATGTCTACCTAGACATATTGGGAATATGGTATTAGTGACCATATTTTTCTATGACCACTGCACATTTTTGGGTGATGTGGTCGGTATCATGACAGGCAGCCTTTACTTCTCAGAAAAATCTCTAGTACCCATTTTTATAGGCTGGGTGAACCTCGGAGCTTTGTCGATCCAAAAAAGAAATCTGCTACTTCTGAGGATTGAACCCTTCTGATCAGGAAGCAAGCACACTAACCACTCAGCCACCGAAACTCCCAAAAATGCATTGACCCATTAAAACTTAGAAATGTTACAGTATGAGGAAGACCATGAAAATATAAAAATAAGACATGCATTTAAAAAAATTCATTGTCATAAGAAGAGCTAGAAAAATCTAAGGACAACAGAAAAGATAGAAAACAAGAGAAATAGAAAATGGTAGAGATATGGGATGCGATGAACATCAAATTAGCTGGAAAATTTAAAAAAAACAAATAATGTTATGGAATTAATCTTCATCATCATCATCGAGCGCCTTCTCTGCAACGAAGGTTGGCTACCATGGATCACCATTCTACTCTGTTTCTTGCTTTGATGGTGCAGCTTGTCATAGATTGACTCGTCCATCTTTTGATGTTACTTGTCCATGTTAGTCTTGGTCTGCCTCTGCCTCTTTTACCTTGTATTTTCCCTTCCAATATTACTTTTAGTAGGCTGTTGTGTCTTTTAACATGCCCCAAAAATTTCATTTGTCTTGTCTTAATTGTATTTAGTAGTTCTCTTTTTATTTTCAATTGTTTTAAAACTTCATCGTTTGTTTTCTTTTCTTTCCATCCAATTCTACCTATTCTTCTATAGATCCACATTTCAAAGGCTTCAATTTTCTGTTCTGTTTTCTTGTCTAATGTCCATGTTTCTTCACTATACAGGAATATTGAGAAGATGTAACATTTTGCCATTCTTAGTTTCAGCCCTGCTGATATTTGTTTTGTTGTTAGTATATTTTTCATGGCATTAAAATTACTTTTTGCCATACCTATTCTTTTGTTTATTTCAGTTTTGCATTTTCCATCATTGTAGCTCTGGAATTAATAATTAATCTTATGGAAGTAATTAATCATCCATGTCAACACATTATGAGAACTTTAAGTTCTTCACAATTTTTTGTTATCTCAGGTCATTAAATTATTATTTGGCATAAATATGTTAATAACCCTTACACTGCATGGTGAGTGTTGAGAACTGGGATCTCAGCTCTACCGTAGCACTCTCAGCTTCTGTAAGTCTCTGAAGGAGGCTGTCTCTCTCCTGTATCAGATTTTCATTCTCAGATTCCAAAACACTAACACACATATTCTCTTTCTGAACCTTGAGTTCCTCCTTTAGTTCTTTAATCTTAAAAAAAAAATATGTGAATGAAAGCAGTTTAAAATGTATGCTACATATATACATTTGTCTAGCTAACTTTCAGAGTTCAACTTGAACTATTTTAAAGAAAGCAGATGAACATATTATGACTGTCAATATAATAAAATAAACAGTCTGAGAGATAAGATAAAAAATGTAGAACTGAGAAAAAAGCTAGGAATAGTCCCCGCCATAGAATATATAAGGAAACAACAGATAAAATGGTTTGGCCACGTGACAAGGCAGAAAGATCAAAACACAACACAGCGAGCCTTCAACAAACGTTGTGAGAACACCAGACCCAAGAGTCGACCATGAAAAAGATGAGTTGATGAAATAAGGGAGGGATGGAGGGAGGGAGGGAGGGAGGGAGGAAGGAAGGAAGGAAGGAAGGAAGGAAAGAAGGAAGGAAGGAAGGAAGGAAGGAAGGAAGGAAGGAAGGAAGGAAGGAAGGAAGGAAGGAAGGAAGGAAGGAAGGAAGGAAGGAAGGAAGGAAGGAAGGAAGGAAGGAAGGAAGGAAGGAAGGAAGGAAGGAAGGAAGGAAGGAAGAGAAAACTTGTCACATCTAGAGCATTATAGGAAATATTGTGTTACTAACCACTTTTAACTTTATTTTCACAATCAGCTCATCTGTTGTAATGTGGTCAATGTTAAACCAGCAACTTATTACTTTCCCAGTGAAATTCTACGGTAAACCTTGAAGGGGTTGAACCAGACTACTTCTTCTCAGTAGACCAATTCACTAACAATTCCTCTACCATGGCTCCTTTGGATGTTTGAGATTGGTATATATTATTGTCACTTATATCTTAGCTACCCATTTTGGAAATGTAAAAGTATACACTGTACGACTAACATGATAACTGCTCTGTTATGCTTGTGTTTATGCTTTAGAATTTAAAATTAAATATAAGCAACATTAAGTTGAAGAATACATTTCTTCTTTGACTATCAACTTCAGCTATGCATCATGACTGGCAAGAGTCACAAGAAGGACAGCATGCACACAATTTTTCCCTGGTTCCCCATAATTTATCATGCAGGCTTGCTCTGTTGGCCAAACTTTCATTTCCCATTTTCTGGCTATATATGTATATATGTATATATATATATATATAGACAGTGTGATGTATAGGTTATATACATATATAATGGTACAGTCTTGTAGTACGTATTTTGGAGTATGCCTAGTTACTACACAGTGACAGTCTACAGTTCCTGAGACCCATTTTGTGAAAGTGCATTCTGAAGCCGCAATTCTCTATCTGAAGATATTGGTCTGCTCATTTCCATTGAGCCTATTTATATTATCTTGCTCTGGCTTGTATTTTTCCACTCATTTTTATCCATTCCATTCTCATAACATATTTTATGAGTGTCTTTACCTCCCTGAAGTTCTGTTGGAGGTTTCCTTCTATTTCACATACATCATCTTCATCATGTGCCATACAAGTTGGCGTAGGCAATCATGTTCTTCCACAATCTTCTATCCACAGTGCATCATATAAATTCTGTTGACTGTTTTCCATGCCATGACACCAAGCTATCTAGTATCTTCTCTCTTTGTCATCCGTGATCCCTATTTCCCAGTATTTTGCCAGTTGTAACCAAGTATTCCAACTCTCCTCTTCTCCTAATGTGTCCAAAAACTGTTGACTGTTTTTTTCTGATGTTTTTAAGGCACTCCCTCTTTGAAAATATCCTCATTGGTCTTTTTTTGTTGTCCAGGGAACTTTCAAGATTCTTCTGAGAAATTCCATCCCTGATGTGTCTCTCATTTCAAGGTAATCTGCCTTAAATAAATAATAAATACAAAATAAATAAGTTCATGCTTGCCAATTTCTCTTAATAAAATACATACTTTGTATTCCAGATCAGCTTCCATAGCTTTCATTTTAGTGTTTACGTTTTCAACCTCAATCAGTGCCTCCATAAGCTTCTTATCATTTCCAATGTCTTTCATGAGAAATACACTTTGCCGTTGTGCAGCATCTCTTTCAGCATGCAGCTAATTCAATGTAAAATAATTAAATCATCAATAGTTTAATACAGAAATACTTACAAATACTTAAAAAAATTAGACAATATTTGTTAAATATAAAATCACAATTCAGAACCGGTACAATGCAATAGAGAAGATACAAACCATTGATGAACAGTGGGAAATGCAGAAGAATCCATGCAACAAACATCAAAAAGAGTTTATACCACCAGCGAGGACAAATTCAAGAAAGAAATGGATGACACATGACATTTTGCTGCTAAAGATACAAGAAGAAGAAATAAAGAAAATAAAGATGAGTATAAGAGATTAAATAAAGAAATTGTAGTAAAATGCAATGAAGCAAAAGAAGCATGGCTAAAAGAGAGATGAAAAGAGATTGAAATGCAACAAAAAGGAGATGCTTAAGCTATATACAAACAAACTGAAGAATTAACAGGAAGAAAAACACAATCAAAAACTGGATGTTTAAGATCAAAGGAAGGAGAACTGTTGATTGATCAAGAAAACATAAGGGAACGATGGACAGAATACATTAAAGATCTTTATAATGATGAACGAACGGAAGTAAATATTAAGGATAATGGAGAAGGACCAGAAATACTCAGAGAAGAAGTGGAAGACGCCTTGCACAATATGAAAGCAGGCAAAGCTCCTGGACCATATAATATAACTAAAGAAGAGATTGAAGCCATGGGTGATTTTGGAATAGTAATAATAATAACAAAAATATTGAATGATATCTACAACAGCGGATATATACCAGATGACATGCTCAAATCAATATTCATAGCCCTACCAAAGAAATCGGGTGCGATTGAATGCGATGATCATCGCACAATAAGCCTTATGAGTTATATGACTAAGATATTACTAAGAATCATCATGCGAAGAGTGCGAAACAAAATCAGTTCAGAAATTAGCGATGAACAATGTGGTTTAGTTAGAGATAAAGGAACAAGCAATGCCATTTATATCATAAGATCTTTAGTAGAAAGAGCCATAAAGGTAGGTGAAAACAGATCTATGCCTATGTTTCATAGATTACACCAAGGCATTTGACAAAGTAAAGCACCAAGAAATAATCAAAATTTTTTTAGAAAGCATAAACATAGACAGCAAAGATCTAAGAATAATAAAGAACATGTACTGGTAACAAACAGCGGCCATAAGAACTGGAAACCAATTGGGAATGTTTCAACAAATAAAACAGGGTGTTAGACAAGGTTGTGAACTGTCACCAGATTTGTTTAATATTTATAGTGAGATTATTTTAAGATCCATTAGGGGCATGCCTGGAATAACAATTGGAGGTCATAATATAAATAATCTAAGGTATGCTGATGATACAGTCTTAATCGCTAAGAGTGAAAATGAGTTAAAAGAAATGTTGGACATTATAGTGAAAGAAAGCAAAAATAAAGGACTCAGCCTTAATAGCAAAAAGACAGAGGTAATGGTAACAACAAAGAAAAAGACATCACCTCAGTGCAAAATAAAGAAAAGTGGAACAATATTAAAACAGGTAAATGAATTTAAATATTTGGGAACTTTGTTAACCTCAGACGGAAGATGTACAAAAGAGGTGAGATGCAGAATGGCTCAGGCAAAAGCAGCTTTCCAAAAAATGAGGAAAATATTATGCAATCCATTTTTGACAATAGAAACAAGAAAAAGAGTTCTTAAATGTTACGTAGAGCCAGTCTTAACATATAGATGCGAATCATGGACAATAGGAGAACAGACAAGAAAATCACTGGAGTCTGTAGAAATATTATTTTTACAGAAGAATATTGAGAGTACCATGGACAGCTAAGAAGAGTAATGAAGATGTTCTGAGAGAGGTCAAAGCAAAAAGAGAGCTAATTTTCAATATTAAGAAGAAACAATCATCATTTTTTGGCCATGTAATGAGAAGAGAACAACTGGAATATATTGTAACAACTGGAAAAATTGAGGGATGAAGAGATAGAGGGAAGCAAAGAGAAAAAATAACAGACAGCTTAAGAGAATGACTTGGCGGAAGGTCAACAACAGAAATGATAAATAGCTGCCGAGATCGAAAGTTGTGGAGAGACATGATCACCTATGCCAGTAGGCCCGGTACTTGATGATGATGATGATGATGAAGAATATTTGTTAGTAAAATCTACATCTATCATCATCCAGTGTTATACCGAATTTACTTATGTCAACATTACCTTCCACAATTTTCTGTCGACAATGCATCTTATCAAAACTGTTGTTGACTGTTTTCCATGCCATGATACCAAGCTAACTATCTAGTATCTTCTTTCTTTGTCATCTGCAATTTCTCTTTCCCTGTATTTTGCAAATTGTAACCAAGTATTCCAACTTTCTTCTTCTCATGGTGTGCCTGAAAAATGTTGATTGTTTCTTTCTGATGTTTTTATGAGTTTCCCTTTTGTGTTAACCTCTTTGAGAATTTCCTCATTGGTCTTTATAGCTCTCCAGGGAACTCTCAGCATTCTTCTCAGAAATTCCATATCTGTGGCCTTTAATCATTCTTTCATTTGCTTGTCTACTGTCCATGATTTTGTTCCATAGGTCAGAATTGGTTCTACATAACACAGATGAACTCTCTTTCTAATTTCTATTGACATAGATCTGTTGCACAAAATGTTTTTCATTTTCTGAAATGCTTCTTTGGCCTACGCTACTTTGGCCTGTGCTATTCCACTTTTTATTTCCGTGATGCATTGTTTCATCGATATGACTATCTACATCTATATGTCATCAATATAATATTAATGCTATGTTTATTTAAAGACACCATCTATTAAGGTACTATCCAATATCTTTGGTCAACTAGGAGGTTCATTAACAGCATTAACGTAATGTAAATATTATTATTATGACTTCTGCTAAATATTTAGCCAGTTTCCAATGTGATTGATCTATAATTTTGATCCACATCAGAAGTAAATACTTTACATCTGCATGGGAAGGTCTATTTTATATGCACAATCTGTATAATTCCTTTTTTTTAATGTTTTCTCTATAAATCGATAAATAATTTTTGAACGTTTATTTTGATAAATCTAAGAAAAGAAAGAAGACAAGAGAAGAACCTTATCATGCTTCAAGTGTGATGTATAAGTAAAATTGTGGTAATGTTTATTTTTTTTTTTTAAATATCCATCAGAACAACTTTGGTAATGTTATCAGCCCTATGCTAGATTGTTTTTATTCCCTAGAAGATAAATTCTTGAGCCCCATTTTAGGACTGGGTGTATCCAGAAGCCAGTCAGTCATACTCCTCAACTCAACCTCTTGCTAAGAGTAGACCAAATCACTACCCACTACCCTGGTTTCATGAGTCTAAAGTAAACAGCAGATTTTTGTGCTGAAAATTTTACTTTATATAGTCACTTTAAAACTATGAAAAAAACAAACATTGTGTAACATACATTATGAGCTATTTTCTCTACAAGTCTACGACTTTTGTATTCTTGTTTAAACTGTTTCTGCAACTCTTCATACTCAAGACAGGCTGCCTCAGATGATTTTGCCAGTTGTAGTAAAATTCTTTCTTGCTTCTCAACAGTGTTTTTAGACTGCTTCAATTCTGCTTTGTACGCATCCAACTGCAAAGGAAAAAAAACACCAAATTATTTCTGGCAAAACAGTAAATAATTTTGTTTAATTTTTTTCAACTCACAATTAGTAAAAGTAAAACTAGGTTATAGGTCAAAATAAACATTATTCTTCCCCCCCCCCCAATCCCCCTAAATTAACCAACATTTTATATTAATTTTGTACAGGAATCATTTGGAATGTGAGCTATTTTTCTTAAAGTCAAACCCCCGGAAACAGTTTCATTTATGTAATGTTAAAATAGGATCATCATCACAATATTCCTGAAAAATCCAGTTCCATTTATATGTAAATAAGGTAATACAATAAATACAAGGTAAAAGATGCAGAGGCTGACCAAAACTAACATGGACAAGTAACATTAAAAGATGAACAAGTCAGCCTATGACAATCTGCACTATCGAAGCAAGAGACAGAGTGGAATGGCGATCCATGATAGTCAAACTTCAATGCGGAGATGGCACTCAGTGAGGATGATGATTATTTATCAAACTAAAGAAGACACTGAAAGATAATTAGTTTTTGCTGTAAATAAACTTAAGCAGGAATAAAATAAGCCTCAATAAGTGCTTTTGTCAAAGATTCGTCCTGAACAATAATTTGAACATTTATGATCAGAGAGTTTCTCTGAAGACTAAAAGATAAAGTATATGAAATAAAAATCCCTGCATACCTTTTTGTTCAGCTGATTGCTTTTCTCTTTCTCAAGCTGGTAGTCTTCATGCAATGTCTTTACTTGGGCACTCAGTGCACATTTTTCTTCTCCCAGTTCTGAAGATTTAAACAACTTTCTAAAACAAATCTATCACATATGTAGAACTAGATCTACTGTATAAAGGATGGAAACTAACAATCTGACTTTTATAATCGATTTTAAAAATATTTATTGCCTCTCTAATTAAAAGGTTATAAACAGCTGTATGCAATAATGAGTTAATTAGTTGAGTGGATTGATTATACATCTGTTTTATGAAAGCTTATGAAATATTTTACAGAGGGCAGCATATTTTACAACTACGATGAAATTCACAACTTAGTTTTCGATTACTTTAATTTCTGGAAATATAAGTGTATGGATGCATGCATGCTGTGATCTACTACCATAGCTGTGTTCATTTAAACTTTTCAATTGTTATGAACAATTTTTAGGTGTGTTAAATCTATGCTGTTAGATTTTTTAAAATTTGTTGGCAAGTTATGGCTCGAAAACAATGCCAGCATTGTTATAATATAGCATACAAGCAATGTGTGATTAAGCATGCTAAAGTATGTTTTATTCTGCTGTGTTAATGGGATGAAATAGCCACAGCTTTGATTTCTAAGAAGTGTGGCATTGGTAATGCACTCACTGGATGGTTTAGAGGACAATTTGTTGTATGAGGACTCAAAATTCTGATTTATAAAAGATTTCTAGTGACTCGTTATTCAGCTCTAGAGATGAATGTCTGAGTTTTAATTCAGATTAAAAAGTATTCTTTCATAGTTGGATTAGGTATTTGTTGCAAGTAGAACTATGATTACTTTATATTTGAAATACAGTAAATATACTAAACAGAATTCAAATAAGACAAATGAGATTTCTGGGACATGTTAAAAGACATGTAACAGAAAATGTAATTTTAATGCCATGAAAAATATGCTAACATAAAACAAATAACTATCTATCTATTGACCTTTCGAGCCGTAACCGGCCCATAGGGCGTAGACCAAGATACACCTTCTCCTATATGAATTTTTGTTCTAGCAGTTTTCTTTTAAAGATATTTTATCAAATCTCGCCATCTGTCTCTGTTCTGTGCAAGCAGTTCTATCTCATTGAGGGAGCCGATTCCTGCTGCTCTTGCCTCTCTCATCAATGTTCTTCTCAGTGTCTCCCTGGGTCTTCCTCTTTTTCTTTTACCTGTTGTTTCCCATATGAGGGCTTGCTTTGCTATTCGATTATTATCTCTTCTCATCACATGTCCAACGTATGACCATCGTCTTTTCTTTATTACTGAAGATATTAGTGGTTGATTGGCGATTTCTCTAATTTCCTCGTTTGTTTTGAATTCGTTCCATTCTATACCAAGTATTTTCCTTAGACATTTATTTTCGAATGCGTTCAACTTTGTTTCTATATCTCTTGTTGTTTTCCAGCTTTCACACGCATACGTAAGGGTTGATAGTACATTTGATTTGAATAGCCTAAGTTTTGTGTTTGTGCTAATGAGTTTTGATTTCCACAACTTTTCAAGGCTTCTGAAAGACATTGCTGCTTTAGCCAGTCTGATTCTAATTTCTTTGCTCGTATCCCCTTCTCGATCAATGTGACTTCCAAGATAGATGAAGTGATCGATCTCTTCTACTGGTTTGTTTTCCATGTATATTTTGTCACTTGTTGGAATTAAACTTTTCATGACTTTAGTCTTTTCATGATTGACCTCAAGCCCAATTTTGCTGGCTATTGATGATAGTTCATTTGTGTTTTCCTGCATCGTTTTTATCTGATTGCTGATGAGAACTATGTCATCAGCAAAGTCCAGGTCCTCCAAATGGTCTCCTTGTATCCATTCGATGCCTTTATTACCAGTGCAGCATTTCTTCATTATGAAGTCCATAACAATTCCAAATAACAAGGGCGATAAAATACATCCTTGTTTAACCCCAGTTTCTATTGGGAAACATTCGCTCAGTCCTTCCTCTGTTCGAACTGCACATGTGTAACCATCATACATGTCTTTGATAATATTTATGATTTTTGATGGTAAGCCATATTGCTTCAGAATTTTCCACAAAGAATCTCTATGAATACTATCAAATGCTTTTTTGAAGTCGATGAAGTTAAGTACAAAAGGTTTTTGCTTTTCAATGTGTTCCTCCAATATAAGTCGTAGAGTGAAAATGTGGTCAAGACAGCTTCTCCCTTTTCTAAACCCAGCCTGTTCTTCACGCATTACTGTATCTATTGAATCCTTTATTCTATTTAGGATGATTTTACAGAATAATTTTGAGGCAACTGACAAAAGTGTCACGCCTCTCCAATTGTTACAAACAAATAACACCAGGGCTAAAACTAAGAATAGCAAAATGTTATATCTTCTCAAAATTCCTGTATGGCACAGAAACATGTAAATTAGACAAGAAAACAGAACAGAAAATTGAAACCTTTGAAATGTGGATTTATAGAAGAATACAACGAATTGAAAGGAAAGAAAAGATAACAAATGATGAAGTCTTAAAACAACTAAAAATGAAACTACTAAACACAATTCAAAGAAGACAAATTATATTTTTTGGGCCATATTAAAAGAAAGTAATCTTGGAAGGGAAAATACAAGGTAAAAAGAGGCAGAGGCAGACCATGGATGAGTAACATTTTTTTTTTTTATTAAGTGGTAGTTAATAAATTAATCTTTACCATCTTAATTCCATTGTTATCATATCTGAACAAAATGATTTAGTTCAACCTGCTGAGATTCTCATTGGTAAGAATAATTGGCCAAAATGCACAATGATCATGAATAACTGCAGATACTACAATAACATAGACTTAAAAATAAACAATTGCTTGATGTAGAACATATTTTACTTCAAGTACCTGCACGCAATTTTTTCTTACCTTGAATTTGTTTGTTCAGCTTTCTACAATAGTCAGCTTCACTTGAACTACTATCAGTGACCTCATCCTCAAATTTCACATCAACAGTATTTACACTACCCATTTTACTCATGAGCATCTTGCTTTGTCTGTTAAGAACTTTATTTTTTTTATTCACCTGAAAACATATAAAACACAGTTACATTTGGTATGTTTAGTTCTGAGTTGTTCTGTACCGCAATATTCAATAAATTCCCACCTAATACTCATATTTCATGTACACTTTCCATGTTCAGTTGTGTTTAATGTCCCGATTATTCCTAGCTATTTTCTCTGTTCTGTAACATTCACTTTCAGGGCCTATCATAGTGTTGTCAAACCTTCAACTGTAGGTAACTTGTTGGGGTGTTTGCTGTACCAAGTATAATAAATCCCCTCTTGTGTCAGTCCAGTTTTTCTTGTTGTTGAATAATACAAATGTAATTGTATGAGTGTTACCAAGATCCAAATCAAATAGGCATTCCATGTTCTTTGGCACAAACTGATTGAAGGTAAAAAAATAAGAAGAATACGCATAATTAAACTATGTTTATATTGTTAACAGATGTCATATTTAAACAGTATATATATATATATATATATATAACAAAACAAGCTGCCTTTATTCTTCGGTCCTATAAGTCTCCCCCAGCAGGCCCCAGTAATGAAAAAATGCTGTAAAGACAGTTTTTTTTTTTTTAAACCATTCCAGGTGCCGAAACAATTTGACATGTGGCTGTGAAGATAAGAGCACAAAATTATGTTCTCTTTTTCCTTATCTGAAAGTATTATATATGGAGAATATATATCTCACCACCATGGCTGCCAGATCTTGAATCTGCTTGGGCAGATGGTGCTCGTAAACCTGGGAGGGCCGACCATCTAAGGGCAGAATCCCCCTACAGAAAAGACAATCTGCTGCCTTGTAGGAAGATTGGGGACAATCAAAGGCTAAGGAAAGTAAACCTGAATAAAATGCTGGCTGAAATCAGATGCACTGGGCCACTGGCGCAGAACACAGTGCAACGTTTTAACACGTATTCAATCAGATTTTACAGGATTGCCCCTAGTACACAAACCTGAGAAGAGCAATGTGGTCCACACCCACCTCCCTGGAAGAAAAACTATGTGGGGCAATCGATTTGCTTAAACAGACAGCTGCTTCATGACAGAGTCTGGAATCCTACTCTGATTGAGTCTTGATCGTAGATATACATATATATATATATATATGTGTGTGTGTTAAGACAACACATAAAGATCAAACTCTTAATATATCAAACTTGTGTGCTTAGCACACTATTATATAGATCTAAAATCTTGACAACATACTCAAATCATGAAAAAAGACTAAATGTCTTCCACATGTGATGTCTCCGCAGAATAATGCACATCAAATGGCTGGACAAAATAATCAACTTAACTGTCCTGCAATGTGCTAAGACTTCAACATTCATGTTGATGCTCAGTTGTCAAAGACCAAGATGGCTGGGGCACATCTAGCAAATGGAAGAAAAATAAATCTCCAAGCAAATATATATGGTGAACTAATATACGGAAAAAGACAAATCGGCAGACCTAAACAACGATATAGAGATATCTGTAAATCATCTCTGAATGACTTCTCCATCTGTGAAAATGGCTGGAAACATCTGGCAAATGATTGCACATTATGGTGAGCATGTATGAGGAATGGTATAACATCATTGAGACTGTGCTAAGGCAACAGAAAAGAAAAGACTCATGAAAAAGGATGGAAAACCCTGTGGATCAGTGGGCCTGACTTGTTCATTCTGTGGCAGTGTATGTTTGTCAAACATTGTATGTCAAACATACTGTAGAATTAGCCACAAGAAAAGCTGTTCGACAAAAACAAAACCTCAAAAACAAAAAAAATACAATAGCCTCCACTAGACCGTCTGACAAGACGAAAAGGGCCATATATGTATATTCTTCATTTTTGGTCCAGTTTGATTTTTCTTTCACTCTAGCTATGTAACTTTATTCCTGACTCTTCAATACATCACACAAATCCATCACCATTGTCTTCCTCCTTGTTTTCAGAAACATGTTCTTTAATTTCAAGGTCTGCTTTTTCATTGATCGCATTTTTGTTCCTGTTCAGTGCACTTTGACTTTTGGCTAAAATACAAAAATGAAACCTGAAGGATTTATGCAGGTCAAAAATAAAATTAATGAAAAAAAATAAATAAATAAATAAAACTGAATCATTAGGAAATGATTAGCTACATTTCTTGCAATGATTCAAAATATGTAAAGAATGTCATGTTACACAAACTGTTCAACTCACTACTGATGCAAAATTTTCTGCCTCATACTGGCATGCTAGAGCTATCTCATACTTCTCCCTCAGGATCTGGTACTCAACCGTGATTGGATGAAGCACTAAGGAATAAAACAATGTTATTTTTAAAAAAGAGTGATCAATTAGTAAGTAAAACTTTTTAACTACTTAAAAAACTAAAGTAGAAGAAATAGTGTTAACACTCTAAAAAATACAGAATACTTTAATTTTGTACAAGAGTTTCATATGCGACAAAAGAAACAAAAATATATAGAAGTGGCTCAACATTAGAAAATAAAATAATTAGACAAAATACAAAACACAGTAGATCATCAGTGATCAGATAATATTTTAAAAAAAAAAAAAAAAAGGGTACAGTTAGTGAATTTAATGAAGGAGATGACATCCCATGAATGTATATCAGAATCTTAGAGTCAGAAGAAAGTATAAACAATGATAAAAAGATTATGCACAAAATACATTTAGAAAAAATAACTATCATTAAAGGTCAAAGGATAGGGAGATTTCTATGAGGTTGGCTGAAGAATTAAGACAACATGCCCAGTGCAATAGCTGTATGGTGTATAAGTAAGAGTTTTTTTTTTTTTTTTTACTTAATATTCATCATAAAAGCTTGTTTCATCCTACTGTGAAACTAACATCTTCTTTAGTGGGAGAACAATAGATATAATTAATTCAGCTTTAGAAGCAAGTGTAATTCATAATTGTTACAAATTTAAAGGAAACTATCACATGGTACCTTGTGATTTCTATCTCTTGAGCAATTTTAGGTAATGATTAAATTTATTTTTTTTTTTTTATATTAACACATTTAAAAAAATTATCCCTGCCATGTGTACACAAATATAAATATATACAGAAATATAAATTAGCCCATGAATAATGATAAAACTCTCAATATTTTATAAAAATCCTTTGACAAATTTACAAACAACAAGAATCTAAAGTGATATTACTAACTGTTAATTATATGCATTTTGGAATCCCCAGGAGAAGATACAAAGAGGATGACTAAAATGTTCTTGGAGAAGAAAGGTGGAAGCACAGATGAAGATGAGGAGGAATATTTGAAATGATCTTAAAAGAATGGCAAGAAACAGAACAGCTGGGAAAAAGTGTTTTTTGAAGACCTATGCTCTACAGGGATTTGAAAGAAAGAAGAAAGAAGAATAATTACATACTCTCTTTTGCCTGCTTGATCTGTTCACTTTTGTCTTTCAACTTCTGTACTAAGTTATTGTACTGTAAATATAATTGAATAATTATTAGACCAATAAATTAATTAATTAAACATGCCCTAATAATAATGTATTTATTTTTGTAAATACTCTTGGAAGCAAACAGCAATAATAAGATATAACAAGGAGAATTCTACACCCATGGACATAAAAAGAGGAGTAAGACAATGATGCATCCTATCACCAAGCTTGTTCAATCTATACGCTGAGCAAATCTTTAAAAACATCACAGAGATACCAGGCCTAAACATTAATGGAAAGATAATCAATAACCTGAGATATGCTGATGATACTGTTCTACTAGCAGAAAATCCTAAAGACCTACAACAATTGCTTAATGTGATAAACATAACAAGCAAAAAATATAGACTAGAAATGAATATCAAAAATACTAAAACTATGATCATAAACAAAGAAAATTCTCAAGACGTGCAATTAAATATCACAGTTGAGGGAATACATCTGGAGACAGTCCAGAGCTACAACTACCTGGGACATACTATAACCAATGATGGAAAATGCAAAACTGAAATAAACAAAAGAATAGGTATGGCAAAAAGTAATTTTAATGCCATGAAAAATATTGTTATTGGTTATGGAAGGCCTCGGTATCACAGCAAACGAATTAAAATCCATAATTGCTCAACCGCCCGCACCAGTGGAATCAACCGAATTACTAACTCATCTCCCAAACAAAGAAAGGTAACTGTAGTCCCCATCGTAGCAGTCTCAGCACATGCCAAAAGACATAAGGCGAAACCGTGCAGAAAGTGAACATAGCCAACTGTTCCCTGTCATACGATATCATCATTCATCGTAAACAAGCGGGATATCGAAGCAGGATCAAAACGGATGAGACACACAGCTCACGGTGTGCACAGAGCACTTAACTCAGTAGCTCCTGCAATAAGCCGGACTTGGAATATGAGGAAACTGCAAGGAGGAACACTTTTCAGACATAGCCTTCAATGGTTCCTGCCGCCTATCCACCATATACCATGGGAGTTCACGTCCTCCCGAAAATGATGATCGTCATAGCACTTGATGATGTTAGGCCATCGTTGATGACTCCAATTCCAAACATATAGACACACAGTGGTGGTAAGTTATCATTTCCAATCCAACAGAAGCCACATGACCTGTAGTTAGTAAAACCACAGAGAGAATATGATTTTGTGACCTTCACTGATTCACTCTTAGATGTGAATGTGTAGTTTACACAAGAGGAGAAGTTTTCAACTACAGTGATCCCAATTAAGGCAATTCTGGGATAGCAAGGCAAGTCTCCATTAAAGCAGCAGAACTTGATGTTCTCCGCTCCCTTCTTGTAGCTGCCGCCACACGATTCTGATGTCTCATTAACTTGGACATCATTCAAGAACAATGTCAGATTAACATTCCATAGATATGGCTCTGCTGATGAAATGCTTGGTGCAACAGTTGTATCAATCATACTGGAGGCTCCTGGTCTGTGGTCATTAATATCACAGATGGCACATGATGTTGTTATATTCAGTGTTTCTTTCTGGGGTGTAAATATGTGGCACACACTGGAGAGTGGTTTGTGGTCACAGTAATCCCATTAAAGCATGGCATAGCTGTTTCAGAACAGCACAATCCTATGATGTTTTCTGTGTTCGCTATAAAGCTGCTGCTGCTGCACAATCCTGACCAATTATAGGTGTGGACATTATTCACTTGCAATGACAAAACTGCTTTGTTTACATCATAAACCTCTGGAAGCGAATCATTTATGGGACTAATAGTACAATTTATTCTTCCATCGGGGATATCTTCATTGAGTCCCCAAAAAAAGGTCTTTGGTTAAAAAGCACATATGCTTTTGAGTTAAACACAAAATGAGCCCACTTCATAGATTCAAAATGATCCTTGCCAATGCCATCCGTTTGCACAAGTTAGGTCCTTAGCTACCAAACGTCCGAAACGAAGCCATCGAATTAACGACTTTATCTACAGCGAAGGTTAACGAACTGTGAACAAACATTTATGTTCAAACCCTTGAAAACATTTTCAAAAATCTGCCAACTCGCTGCAATAACATATATCATGTTGTTCAATGTAAACATTGCTTAGTCCATAGCTCGAATATAAATAAGCTGCCATTTTGGTGCGTTCCATGACGTCATCCCTAATTAAAAGTTAATCGACGAGGATGGGATGAAAAATATACTAACAACAAAACAAATATCAACAGGGCTGAAACTAAGAATGGCAAAATGTTACGTCTTCTCAATATTAATTATTAATACTGTATGGTGCAGAAACATGGACATTAGACAAGAAAACAGAACAGAAAATTGAAGCCTTTGAAATTTGGATTTATAGAAGAATAGGTAGAATTGGATGGAAACAAAAAATAACAAACGATAAAGTTTTAAAACTGAAAATAAAAAGAGAACTACTAAATACAATTAAGACAAGACAAATGAAATTTTTGGGGCATGTTAAAAGACACAACAGCCTACTAAAAGTAATATTGAAAGGAAAAATACAAGGTAAAAGAGGCAGAGGCAGACCAAGACTAACATGGATGAGTAACATCAAAAGATGGACAAGTCAATCTATGACAGCCTGCACCATCAAAGCAAGAAACAGAGTAGAATGGCGATCCATGGTAGCCAACCTTTGTTGCGGAGAAGGCACACGATGATGATGATGATGATTTTTGTAAATTTTTGTAACATTAAAAAAAAACGTCAAATAGATTTATAAATCCTTGTCTTTGCTTTCTGAAGTACTTTTACTGGAGTAAGGTATCTTATAGACATTTGTTTATATATTCTTATAGACATTTGTACATAGACTTTTTTCTCCACTGTCCATGAGAATTTCATATGAGTGCTTTAATTGGTTATATTATAGTTTTTGTAACAACTATAATTTGCTCCTTTAAATTGTTGCAATTGGTTGTAGGTCTGCTTATTTTTGTTACCCTTTTTCCTCCAATTTTCAACTCTCAACATTAAACAAAACAGAACATGGACATTAGACAAGAAAACAGAACAGAAAATTGAAGCCTCCACTGTCCATGAGAATTTCATATGAGTGCTTTAATTGGTTATATTATAGTTTTTGTAACAACTATAATTTGCTCCTTTAAATTGTTGCAATTGGTTGTAGGTCTGCTTATTTTTGTTACCCTTTTTCCTCCAATTTTCAACTCTCAACATTAAACAAAACAGAAACATGGACATTAGACAAGAAAACAGAACAGAAAATTGAAGCCTTTGAAATTTGGATTTATAGAAGAATAGGTAGAATTGGATGGAAACAAAAAATAACAAACGATAAAGTTTTAAAACTGAAAATAAAAAGAGAACTACTAAATACAATTAAGACAAGACAAATGAAATTTTTGGGGCATGTTAAAAGACACAACAGCCTACTAAAAGTAATATTGAAAGGAAAAATACAAGGTAAAAGAGGCAGAGGCAGACCAAGACTAACATGGATGAGTAACATCAAAAGATGGACAAGTCAATCTATGACAGCCTGCACCATCAAAGCAAGAAACAGAGTAGAATGGCGATCCATGGTAGCCAACCTTTGTTGCGGAGAAGGCACACGATGATGATGATGATGATTTTTGTAAATTTTTGTAACATTAAAAAAAGCCGTCAAATAGATTTATAAATCCTTGTCTTTGCTTTCTGAAGTACTTTTACTGGAGTAAGGTATCTTATAGACATTTGTTTATATATTCTTATAGACATTTGTACATAGACTTTTTTCTCCACTGTCCATGAGAATTTCATATGAGTGCTTTAATTGGTTATATTATAGTTTTTGTAACAACTATAATTTGCTCCTTTAAATTGTTGCAATTGGTTGTCTATCTATCTATTGACCTTTCGAGCCGTAACCGGCCCATAGGGCGTAGACCAAGATACACCTTCTCCTATATGGATTTTTTTGTTCTAGCAGTTTTCTTTTAAAGATATTTTATCAAATCTCGCCATCTGTCTCTGTTCTGTGCAAGCAGTTCTATCTCATTGAGGGAGCCGACTCCTGCTGCTCTTGCCTCTCTCATCAATGTTCTTCTCAGTGTCTCCCTGGGTCTTCCTCTTTTTCTTTTACCTGTTGTTTCCCATATGAGGGCTTGCTTTGCTATTCGGTTATTATCTCTTCTCATCACATGTCCAACGTATGACCATCGTCTTTTCTTTATTACTGAAGATATTAGTGGTTGATTGGCGATTTCTCTAATTTCCTCATTTGTTTTGAATTCGTTCCATGCTATACCAAGTATTTTCCTTAGACATTTATTTTCAAATGTGTTCAACTTTGTTTCTATATCTCTTGTTGTTTTCCAGCTTTCACACGCATACGTAAGGGTTGATAGTACATTTGATTTGAATAGCCTAAGTTTTGTGTTTGTGCTGATAAGTTTTGATTTCCACAACTTTTCAAGGCTTCTGAAAGACATTGCTGCTTTAGCTATTCTGATTTTAATTTCTTTGCTCGTATCCCCTTCTCGATCAATGTGACTTCCAAGATAGATAAAGTGATCGATCTCTTCTACTGGTTTGTTTTCCATGTATATTTTGTCACCTGTTGGAATTAAACTAGTCATGACTTTAGTCTTTTCATGATTGATCTCAAGCCCAATTTTGCTGGCTATTGATGATAGTTCATTTGTGTTTTCCTGCATCGTTTTTATCTGACTGCTGATGAGGACTATGTCATCAGCAAAGTCGAGGTCCTCCAAATGGTCTCCTTGTATCCATTCGATGCCTTTATTACCAGTGCAGCATTTCTTCATTATGAAGTCCATAACAATTCCAAATAACAAGGGCGATAAAATACATCCTTGTTTAACCCCAGTTTCTATTGGGAAACATTCGCTCAGTCCTTCCTCTGTTCGAACTGCACATGTGTAACCATCATACATGTCTTTGATAATATTTATGATTTTTGATGGTAAACCATATTGCTTCAGAATTTTCCACAAAGAATCTCTATGAATACTATCAAATGCTTTTTTGAAGTCGATGAAGTTAAGTACAAAAGGTTTTTGCTTTTCAATGTGTTCCTCCAATATAAGTCGTAGAGTGAAAATGTGGTCAATACAGCTTCTCCCTTTTCTAAACCCAGCCTGTTCTTCACGCATTACTGTATCTATTGAATCCTGTATTCTATTTAGGATGATTTTGCAGAATAACTTTGAGGCAACTGACAAAAGTGTCACGCCTCTCCAGTTGTTACAATCTCTAAGATTGCCCTTTTTTGGGATCTTAACAATGATTCCTTTTTTCCATTTATGAGGCGTCTTCTCTGTTTTCCAAATGATGTTGAACATTTTTTGGAGATGTATTAGATTATGGCTATCAATTGCCTTGAGGATCTCAGCTGTTAACTTATCCTCTCCAGCAGCCTTGTTATTGGTCATAAGCTTTAAGGTGGTTTCTATTTCACTCAAGGTGAAGTCATCTAAATTTACATTTAATTCTGCTGCTGGTGTTTCAGTTTCAAAATCTATTAAACTGTGGGGTAGTGGACGGTTAAGAATTTCTTTGAAGTGTTCCGCCCAACGGGCTTTTATGTCTGCGCTTGTTGTTAGCATTAATCCAGATTTGTCTAGAATTGGTGTTCCACTGGATGTATAGGTGTTTGTCAGCATCTTTTGCACAGTATAAAGAGTTCTGCTGTCTCCTGTAATTGCAGCTGTTTCTGCTTTCTCTGCCAAATTGTCTATATAAGCTCTTGTATCTCTTCTTGCTGAACTTTTCACTTTGTTGTCTAATTCTTTGTATGTTGCTTTTGCCAGAACCTTTCCAAGATCTGTCTTTACATTAGTCATGGCTCTCTTCGCTTCTCTTCTTTCTTTGATGTATTTCCACGTGGTGTCTGAGATCCAAGCTCGTTTTTCCATTTTCTTCAGTCCAGCACTTGCTTCTGCTGCTGTCATTAGTATTTTGCTCTGTGAGTCCCACATCTCATTGATATCTAAGTCTATTTCACTGAGTGCTGTATAACAATTACTTAGCTCTATGTTAAACTTTTCCTTTATTGCTTCATCTTTCAGTTTATGACTATCAATTTTATGTGTAATTGACCTCTTCTGTTGGTTTCTAAATTTTAATCTTATTTTCCCAATGCACAGGTTGTGGTCACTATTAACATCAGCACCTCTGTATGCTCTTACATCTATTAATGATGATCTGAATTGTTGTTTAATACATAGGTGGTCAATTTGATTTGATGTTCTATCATCAGGAGATATCCATGTTGTTTTGTGGATATTTTTATGTGGAAATAATGTCCCACCTATAACTAAATTTTCTATTAAACATAATTCTATTAATCTTTCTCCATTCTGACTTGTTGTATTACAGCCTTCTCTCCCCATCACATGTTCCACTCCTGCGTTATCTTGTCCTACTTTGGCGTTGAAGTCTCCCATTACAATTAAAAGATCGTGTTTTGGTATTTTGTTTATAAGTTGTTGCAGTTGGTTATAAAAATCATCCTTAACTTCATCATCAGCTTCGTTAGTAGGCGCATAACATTGAATAATTGAAAGTCTTCCATGTTTTGTTTTGTATCGTGTTCGTATCAGACACAATATCGTACAATTGGTTGTAGGTCTGCTTATTTTTGTTACCCTTTTTCCTCCAATTTTCAACTCTCAACATTAAACAAACATTTAATTTTTATATTACATTAATGGACATCTGAAATTAATAATTCATAATTTTATTTATGATTTAGACAAGAACAAATTCATGAGAAATTAATTGATGCAAATTATAAAATATTCAAAACATAACCAAGAGATAATTTTTTCTCACATTTAACAACCAATGAAAATAAAGAAGCATGAAAAAACTGCACCTTTTACAACATTTCCCATTGATTATATTAAAAAAAGGTTTAATCAGTAAAAATATTCATACCTGCTCTTGGTTTTTCTTGTAGTTGACAAGAAGATCTTCATGTTTCTCCACCACTGAAAAGTGAGGTTCATTAAATTATGAAAAGCACAGAAACAACATATGAATTAATTATTTCTTAAATTTTCACAACATTTTTAATAACCTTTACACTGTCATTGCTGGTATTGATCAGCCAAAGTCCTTCTTTCTGCAGTGTAAGGGGTGATTAAAACATAAATATTTATAACTTGGATTTCAAATACAAATGGCATTTATACTATGAGTAAATATGAACACACAGAAAAACAGTGTTAGCCTCAGAGTCTGCCATCAAAATCAATCAGACCATGCACAATCCACATTTCACCATAAAGAAGTTTAAAAAGTCAGAACCTAGACCAAATTCCTTCGAAATTAGTTGAAAACAAGAACCCCAGCAAAGATTCAAGCCAGCAAAGTTCAGTCCTCAAAAGCTAGTTGAAATAACATACAATACGCAAAGGGAGAAAAGCACAAGACATTGGGGGCAAAACCAACAATTCCTCAAGGGCCTAAGTCCCATCACCAAAATGTTTCTCCTCAGGATCTTTAATCTTAGTTAGTATTTAGGTCAGGTTCCATCAGCCTGGAAGGAGTCCCATGCACAGCCAGACTTGAAACCAGAAAAGAATACAAAAATCCCCAAAATTACAGATCCATCAATCTGTTCAGTTGTTTCAGAAAACTGATGGAGAGAATGATCAACAGTAGGCTTATCTGGTACCTCAAAACAGACTAATTTTTCAACCCAAAACAAATAAACAGAAGTACAGATGATAACTGGCCTATGTCATACAAGACATTGAAAAACCTTTTAAAGAAAGAAAAAAGAAATTAAAAGCAATTTTGTTTGTTCTCTCTCCGGTGCCTTTGACACTGTATGGAAAGAATGACTGACACTGAATTTTACAAATCGGAGCAATGTGTAAACACAACATGTTCTCCTGGATCAAAGTCATGCTATTTCAAAAAACCATGAAAGTGAAAAGAAGTAATCTTCTTAGCAAGCTAGTTACAGTGCAAGAAGCGGCTTGTGAAAGAAGTGTTACAGTATCTAAGGACTTTCTAAAATACATCAAAGACATTACCAAAATGCTGCTAACATGTTTCATACAGCCACTGAACACATCACAACAGACTCTTATCTGCTTCAAATAACAGTGAAAAATGTAGAAAACTGAACAAACACTTGAGGTCTACAAATAAACATCTAAGAAATCACAGCTACAAGTTTCTATCTCTCCCCAGACAAAGAAAATATCAATAAAGTGGGAAAACCTTACCATACTCTTGGATAACAGCAGCCAAGACAGACCTGGGAAAACTGGACAAAGTCCAAAACATGGCATGCATGACAACCCTAGAAGTAATGAAAAACACCTTAATTATAAAAATGGAGAAGGCAGCAGACCTTGAGCCTCTTGCACTGAAAGTACAAAACACTTGTCCAGTTCAAAAAGCTGAAAAGGATTACCCATAGTACCAACAATTCCAAGTGAAGAAAAAAAAAACAAGGCTTTTGACGAGAACCTCAACCATCTGTCAAGGGAAACATTTGACAACACATACACATATTGATATTAGAACCGAACAAAGACCAGTTTGAAGCTCTTACACTTGAACCACGGGCCAACCACACACAAAAAAAATATAAATATATTTTTTAAAATCCTAAATGTACCAGGAATAGCTTCTAAAAATAAGCAGCTTGAGATAGAAATAAGAGCCCTGCTAATCATCATACTCCAGGAAAATTATCTCAGAGATACCTGGCCATAGGTATTCATAGATGGATCCGCAACTGATGCATAAAGTGAGGCAGTGGTACCTACATAACTTACCCTATTGGAAAGACAGTAACTACTAGATTTGTTAGATAAAATCTTTTTCTTCTTCTTTCCTTCCTCATTTGCCTTTCAGCATCGAGGGGAGATATATTTTGTGGTCTTTTGCTCTTCTGTTCACTTCTTTTGCTGTTATGTTTCCTAGTGCTTCTAATATTCCACCAATCCATCTATCTATCTATCTATCTTTCGTTCGCCTGAAGCATTGTCTATATCTGCAATGTCGTTTCCTGTATAAATGTTACTGTCTTTTGTAATTCTTGCAGTGGCCCATATAGTTTTGTCTGTAGTGTTGTATCTATGGGCCAATGGATTTTCCTCAGTCTACTATATTCAGTGCAGTCTTGAAGTATGTGTTCAGCAGTCTGGGGCGCCTGTCCACATGTACAAGTAGTTGAGGTGCCGATCTTGAATTTTGTATACATGTGACTATGGAGTCGATTGTGTCCTGTTCTGAGACGTATAATGATAACTTGTTCATATCTATTCATATTATAAAAGGCATCCTGATTTGGGGCTTGTGGTCCTCTGATTGATTTGATTATCTGTTTCTTATGATGGTATGTAACAGGTGTATCTAGTTGTGTGCCTGTTGAACCTTCCTTTGCCAACTGATCTGCTTTCTCATTTCCTGGTATTCCACAGTGAGATGGGATCCACTGCAGGGCAACCCTGTGGTGCTTGCAGAGTTCAGTCAATAAGGTCTGCAGATGTGGTAATTTTCTGGATTGTAGTGCCTGGAGTACTGATCTTGCATCTGTCAAAAACACTACAGGCTGCGGGCTAAGATTAATGTTCAGCAGTTTTTCTATTGCTAACTTTATTGCTTGTATTTCTGCATCATAATTGTGACAATATTTCCCTGTTGCTATTTTATTCATATCCCTAGTGTTATTTGGGTATTCTATATATGCACCTGCTCCCCCATTTTTTACTGCATTCTGTGCTGATCCATCTGTATACACACGAATCCATAGGTCTTGTGGGTATTCTTCATCCAGGAAACTGAGAGTTATTGTTTTTCGCTGTAGACTATTCTGTTCCTCTTTATCAACTATTCCTTTCACTTCTGTCCGTATTTGAACTGATAATCCAGATTCCTCTGTCCAGGGAGTCTGTTCTGGTATGGGCAGTAGGGGGTTAACAGCTCTTGGCATGTCTGGTGTTTGTCTACTAATACGCTTGGCTTGGTGGATAAAACTGCTTCTCTTAAGTCGTCCCAATGCAAGATTTTGGAATCGGTCCTTCATTGGATGTCTCGGCATGCAAGCAAATTTTTCTGCCTGTATCAGCACCTTTGTGTCCCTCCGTTCTCTCAGTGCTGGTATCCTCCACAATTTCTCCATCTCTAATATTGGTGTTGATTTCATTGCTCCTGTGATGACCCTAAGTGCCTGGTTTTGTACTTTATCCAGTTCTTGAAGTGTGGTGTTTGATGCTGAACACCATGCAGATGATCCATATTCTAAATGTGGGCGTATACTCTGTTGGTAAACTTTACTGAGTATTTTCCCACTCGCACCCCACGTAGTTTCACACAGCTTTCTTAGAATAGCCAATTTTCTCCTTGCTTTTTGGGTTGCCTTATTTATCTGCTGTTTCCAAGATAGTTTGACCAATCCATCTATTTCATGATCGACCCTTGGGCCTGGTGTTCTCACAACGCTTATTGAAGGCTCGTTGTGTTGTGTTTTGATCACTCTGCCTTATCACGTGGCCAAACCATTTTATCTGTTGTTTCTTTACATATTCTATGTGGGGGCTGTTCCTAGTTTTTTTTCTCAGTTCTTCATTTCTGATCTTGTCTCTCAGACTGTTTTCTGTCATTTATCTAACACATTTCATCTCAGTTAGATAAAATGATATGATATATAGATGAAATTATATTTTTCCTAAACTTTATACTTTTATAAATAAAGAAAAGAATGCTCACAAATGAAAATAGGATTAGTGACATTAACTAAACAATGTTTCTGTTTTAAAAGGAGAAACTTGGAGTCTTGTTCACTGTTAACATCTGCAAGTCATTTTGCTATTATATTTCAGATTTACCCGGGAGTTTTTTTTTCTTCTTTTGCACAAGTTACATAAGATGATTGCAATAGTACCTTTCACACAATGAGTGGATAAAGTCATGATGATCTTCTCCAATTCCTGACATTTCTGTTGCCAGATGTGCACACTATCATTGGAATCAGAAGACATCGCTGTAAAAAAACAAAATTGAAATATGGTATGTCAGATTGGTCACCAGAAAGTTTTATGACACATACTCATTGATTATTATTTGTATGCTAAACATTATATGATATTATAAGTATACTCTGTTTTTAGTTTTTCTTTGAGAGTTTTTCCTGAGGTCAAACAAATGCATCATACTGCCGTAACATAAAAAAGGTAAAGTATCCCCGTCACGCCAAGTGGCGTATAGGGAATATGGTGTTAGTGACCATAAATTTTACAGACATTTGACACATGATTTTTGGGGTAATGTGGTCAGTATTCCAAAAAAGGGCAATCTGAGAGATTGTAACAACTGGAGAGGCATGACACTTTTGTCAGTTGCCTCAAAGTTATTCTGCAAAATCATCCTAAGTAGAATAAAGGATTCAATAGATACAGTAATGTGTGAAGAACAGGCTGGGTTTAGAAAAGGGAGAAGCTGCCTTGACCACATTTTCACTCTACAACTTATATTGGAGGAACACATTGAAAAGCAAAACCTTTTGTACTTAACTTCATCGACTTCAAAAAAGCATTTGATAGTATTCATAGAGATTCTATGTGGAAAATTCTGAAGCAATATGGCTTACCATCAAAAATCATAAATATTATCAAAGACATGTATGATGGTTACACATGTGCAGTTCGAACAGAGGAAGGAATGAGCGAATGTTTCCCAATAAAAACTGGGGTTAAACAGGGATGTATTTTATCGCCCTTGTTATTTGGAATTGTTATGGACTTCATAATGAAGAAATTCTGCACTGGTAATAAAGGCATCGAATGGATACAAGGAGACCATTTGGAAGACCTCGACTTTGCTGATGACATAGTTCTCATCAGCAGTCAGATAAAAACGATGCAGGAAAACACAAATGAACTATCATCAATAGCCAGCAAAATTGGGCTTGAGATCAATCATGAAAAGACTAAAGTCATGAAAAGTTTAATTCCAACAGATGACAAAATATACATGGAAAACAAACCAGCAGAAGAGATCGATCACTTTATCTATCTTGGAAGTCACATTGATCGAGAAGGGGATACAAGTAAAGAAATTAGAATAGCTAAAGCAGCAATGTCTTTCAGACCACTTGAAAAGTTGTGGCAGTCAAAACTCATCAGTACGAACACAAAACTTAGACTATTCAAATCAAATGTACTATCAACCCTTATGTATGTGTGTGAAAGCTGGAAAACAACAAGAGATATAGAAACAAAGTTGAACACATTAAAAAATAAATGTCTAAGGAAAATACTTGGTATAGCATGGAACGAATTCAAAACAAATGAGGAAATTAGAGAAATCACCAATCAACCACTAATATCTTCAGTAATAAAGAAAAGACGATGGTCATATGTTGGACATGTGATGAGAAGAGATAATAACCGAATAGCAAAGCAAGCCCTCATGTGGGAAACAACAGGTAAGAGAAAAAGAGGAAGACCCAGGGAGACACTGAGAAGAACATTGATGAGAGAGGCAAGAGCAGCAGGATTCGGCTCACTCAATGAGATAGAGCAGCTTGCACAGAACAGAGACAAATGGCGAAATTTGATAAAATATCTTTAAAAGAAAACTGCTAGAACAAAAATTCAGATAGGAGAAGGAGTATCTTGGTCTACGCCCTATGGGCCGGCTACGGCTCGTAAGGTCAATAGATAGATAGATAGATAGGTCAGTATTACGCCTGTGCCGCTTTACTTTCCCAGAAAAAAATCCGGTACCCATTAAAGACTGGGTGAACCCGGAAGCCATCGGTTATGATTGAACTCTACCTGTTGTCCTTTGTAGTCCAGTTCACTAACCACTGAGCTATCGCGGATCTCGCCGTAACACGAAAAGTTCTATATCCCGTACATTACTGTCATCACAAGAAAAGTTCTATGTTCCATACATTACTGTCATCACATGAAAAGTTCTATGTCTCGTACATTACTGTCATTCTCAGTTGAAACATTGAAGACTATCTTGTTAAAAAGTCTTACATCAGTTCTGCCAATGAAAAGAAGTCCTCGCAATATTTATTTGAAAAAAGTTCTGCCAGTTGATGAAGCCACTGAAGCTGAGTGGTTAGTGCACTCTCTACTGACCAGTAAGGTCCAGGTTCAATTACCAGATTGGTGTTTTTTTTTTTTAAATAACATGGCTGCAGAGTTTACCCAGCTGTGAAAATGGGTACCAGAGAATTTTTTAAAGAAAAAGTAAGCTGGCCTTACATAGTCACCAAGGGTGGGCTGCCAGTGGTAGAGGCAAAACAAGTATGAATGTTACATGCACCTGGGGCAAGGCAAGAATTGTATCCCCTTTACTAGTTATTTTAACAGATTTATTGTTACTAAAGAACAAAGAATAAAGACAAGTGGAACAATATTAAAACAGGTAAATGAATTTAAATATTTGGGAACTTTGTTAACCTCAGACGGAAGATGTACAAAGAAGTGAGATGCAGAATGGCTCAGGCAAAAGCAGCTTTTCAGAAAATGAGGAAGATACTATGCAATCCATTTTTGACAATAAAAACAAGAAAAAGAGTTCTTAAATGTTATGTAGAGCCAGTCTTAATATATGGATGTGAATCATGGACAATAGGACAACAGACAAGAAATTCACTGGAGTCTGTAGAAATGTGGTTTTACAGAAGAATGTTGAGAATACCATGGGCAGCTAAGAGTAATGAAAATGTTCTGAAAGAGGTCAAAGCAAAAAGAGAACTAATTTCCAATATTAGGAAGAAACAATCATCATTTTTTTACCATATGAGAAGTGAACAACTGGAATATATTGTACCAACTGGAAAAATTGAGAGACGAAGAGATAGTGGGAAGCAAAGAGTGAAAATACCAGACAGCTTAAGAGAATGGCTTGGCAGAAGGTCAAGAACAGCAATGATAAATAACTGTTGAGATCGAAAGTTGTGGAGAGACATGATCACCTATGCCAGTAGGCCCGGTACTTGATGATGATGATGATGATTGTTACAAATTTGTTTCACTTGTAAACTTTGCACCACAAAGAACTTTGTCACAAGCCTAGGTTCCATCAGGTCTTTCCTATGCTATTCCACTGATCTGTCATGATACCAACCACATCAATCATAAAATGTGCCATTTGTCATTGAAAATAAATAAGGGCACTAACACTATAAGCAAGAAAACTAAACTTAGAATATTCAACTTGAATGTATTATCAACCTACCTATTTGCCTACGTCTATGAAAGCTGGAAAGCTACAAAAGAGACTGAGAGAAAACTAAATGCTTTTGAAGTTAAATGTCTAAGAAGAATACTCTGTATACAATGTAATGAATTCAAGACTAATACATTGATAAGAGAAATAGCCAAGCAACCAAAGATGTCTACGTTTAGGAAAAGAAGATAGACATATATCAGACATGTGCTCAGAAAAGACGACAAGAGCATTCCAAAACAGACTCTTCTATGAGAAGCATCAGGATACAGAAAAAAGAGAAAGACCTAGAGAGACCCTATAAAGAACAATTATAAGAGAAGCAAAATTAGCAGGCATAGATTCATTTGATAAGATCAAACATATCGACAAGAGTAGAGATGAATACTGAAAAACCTATGCAATGTCTAGAGGCACTGGAAGGATCAAGAATCTAGAAATTAAGTTATATATTACCTATTTTATTAGGATATCAGGAACCCTTTACTTTTTTGTCAGTAGATTATTGTTTGTGAAAAATAAAGGATCTTTTAATTTTCATTTTTTTTAGTGAATACTTGTAGGTTTTTTTTGTTTTTAAATCAGCATAACAAAGCCTCTATGAGTAAACAAAAATAAAACATTAGATAGCTAGCGGTGTCTTTAATGAAGAATAAGTACCAAGTGTCAATGAGTGATAAGTACAATGAAGTCCTATACAGAAGGGACACATGTCTCTATCTAGACCACAAAGAGTTTTTACAGCCTATTTTTGATGCATCATCTGATGTAATGCTCAATGTAATTTATGAGGACTTGACCGCATATTTTGATTTTTTTCAAAATAAATTGAATGAAATATGTTTTTTTCTTCTTTAGTCTCTTCCATGAAAATTAGTTTGAAACTTTTAGAAGTTAGTTTCATTATTCAACTCTAAGACAATAATTTAAAAATTGTATGCAATTTATTTTAAGAAGCAGGATAATATAGTATTTTGTGCAACTTTAGATTTATAAAGAAAAAAAAAAATCAAATAAACTAAAACAGCTAAACTATTATTTGAATTGAACTGTTTTTTTTTTTATGCAGGTTTCTTAAATTTGGACATCTCTTTCTATTTCTGCCGCACCATCCTTTCTTTGTAATCTCAATGCATACCCATAGAGTCTCCACAGAATTCTTTTTATCATCCTTCTATTATTCTGAGCACAGCTTTTATTAAATTATGTCACTTTCTGCTTATGTTTATGTATGTATCTGTGAAATCTCCTCATTAACCTGTTATTGAAAGATGCCAGATGCCAATGGATCACAGCTTTGCAAGGACATTTTTATTTATTTTATTGATAGAAGCAAGAGAAAATTGGCCTTTATATGGTGGACGTATGTAGAAATTGTGATAACTGGACAGTAAGGTCAAATGAGTTGTCAGTAGAATGGAGCTTTTGTTTGCCTAGGAAAATTAATGTTTAATAAAATAGTTATTTTTACTATTTGTATCACACAGTAGATGGTTATACAAGCCAAAATTATAACAACACATGCTCTTGCTGGTGCAACATCAAGAGATTGCAAAACTATTCAACACTTACACGCTCTGCATACATTGATGGTGGTCTTATACATATAATAATAATTATTATTATTATAAAGCAATATTTGTGTGCAAAAATAAAAATAAAAACAGTTAGGGTTAAGGAAGGTTCATAGAAAATTATAATTGCAAGACCATCATAAGTCATAAGGAAGTAAATTGTGAACAAAGTTCAAAAAGTCAATAAATAAACTTTTAAAAACTTTCAAAATGTAATTTAATGAATGTTGATTAATCATGATCATTATTAGATGTGACTAGAATAATAGAATAAGATCTTTCTCTTTTTAACAATGGAGTTAGAGACACTGAGCAGATTGATAATAATTATTAATAATAACATTAATTGTACACAATAATGAAATATTAAATATGGAGACACTGAACAGATTTATAATAATTAATAAATACATTTTATACAAATAAAGAAATGTACATTTGTATTTACTTTACATTATATATAATATGTACACACTGACTTGCCTTGGCGCACACACTTTACACAGAACTACTGCTAGTTGTTGTTGGTGGTCAATTAAATCAATCAAAATCCTCCTTATCCTGTTAAAAACAAAATAGCAGTGCAAATATTACTAATGGGAAAACACTTTTAATTAAACTAATTATCACGTAAACACATGTGTGATGGTGATAATAATCATAGATAATACTCTGGTGTACACATGATTCATGATTTACTATTTGCTTACTTTGCAAGATTAGAATTAAAATGAAATAATCTGTGATATAAAAGCTACAATGTTTAATGTACAACAACAATATGATCTGAGATCTGCTTATCGTCGTAACCTAATACAGAAATATAATTCCGCGTGACTGTAAGAACAGCCCGGAACTTTATTGAATACGTGACAAATAGCAGCAGAATTATTTTTATTCTCTCAGAAAGTCCACATCAATTAGTTCCTGGTGACAAGCTCTCACTGAACAACAACGACACAGAGAAAAGTGACGATTGTCATTGCGACCCTTGAACTCTAGCATTTTGTTGTTTGTCCAAATGATTATATTGTAGTTGTAGATAGTGAGGGGTTGAAGTTGTTGTTACTCACTGACAGTGACTGATAGTAAGCCTAGTCTATAGTTACATGAGTTCAACACATAAACGAGAAAGCAGTTCATGTAAAGATGTATTTAACATGAAATATTTATATAGCAATAAATGTTATTCATCATCATCTTGCCCCTTGTTGAGCAACATGGGAGGTTGATTGAATTAGATCTAGCTCCGTTTTTACCAATTTGCTGTATCATCTTGCTTTATTCAGTTACATGTTTTGTGATTAATTAACCAAGATATCACTTATAATGCTATCATATCACTTCAGTCTATATGTACTTTTCCAATCTGCATCGTTTACTCTTTATTTTTTTGCCCTACAATATAACAACGTGTCTATAGTTTTAAAATACTTAGTTTCACTGCCATGAACAAATTCAAATAGTGTCTGTTTATCAATATTTTGTTTTTAATACTTTATTATTTGTCATCCTCCCCGGACCCTTCAATGTGTTTTTATTTAAACTGTCGATCGTGTTGTCTGCAAGTGTTTCTGTTCCATACAAGAGTAAATAAATAAGTCAATCATTATACAGAGCTTTGCAACAGGGAATCTGATCATCAGAGAACCACACCCTACCTCCTTCCTCCCCTCGTCAAGCAACCTTTCAGTATATTGACATTCTGGATTGCGGATGGGAACAGTCGGTTTCTTGCTGTATTTGAGCCTGAAAGCTCACGAACGACTTTACTCTGCACGAAACCTTTGATCAAATTACTGTCTCTGCACCTACCGTATCTAGTCACAACTATCTGTACTCAGAACCTACCATAACAGAACCCCTGAGTGTTGTCCTCTTCATGGTGTTGAAAGCCACTTGATAGCCCTTCACGTCCCGCTTGAATACTCTACTTGGCCTCATGTCGGCCCGTACAGTAACGAATATTAATTTGATTACCACACCGCCTTGTTCGTGACCCAAGCTGGTCTAAATTCATAGGATCACTGAAAAAGAAGAAGAATCTGTTACTCTGGCGTAACTCTACACACTGAGACGCGTCGGCTAATGATGCCACTTGCTGATAGTCGACTGTATGAACATCTCTGAATGACTTCTCCATTTGTAAATATGACTGGAAACATCTGGCAAGTGATCGCACATCATGTAGAGCATGTATAAGGAATGGTATAACATTATTTGAGACTGTGCTAAGGCAAAACTTACAAGAGAAAAGACTCATGAAAAAGGATGGAAAACCCTGTGGATCAGTGGGCTTGACTTCTCCATTCTGTGACCGCGTGTGTTTGTCAAACATTGGTAGAATTAGTCACGAGAGAAGCTGTGCGACAAACATAAAACCTCAACAACAAAAAATACACAATAGCCTCCACTAGACCGTCTGACAGGACGAAAAGGGCCATACTCCGTATGAACGAACATCCCAGGTTTTCACACCTGTAAGTTCTACATCATCATGTGTTATAACGGTTGGCGTAGTCTAGCCGGTATTTCCTTCCCTCGATTCCTCGGTTATTGTATCGCATCATTTCTGTTGAATGTTCATCGTGCCACATCTACACAACTATTTAGTATCTTTTCTATTTGTCGTTCGCGGTCTCTTGCACTGTATTTTGCCAGTTGTAACCAAGTATTTATGGCATTTATCCTATTTCTTTAGTCTGCCTGGGAGGACAGGGCTATGTGACTGGCAAATAAAGTTCGCATGTCCAGAGTACTCGTCACGTGATGATCGAGAGAGCATTTTTATTTCCCCTCTGACAGAAAACAAAAACAAACAAATAAAACATGTAGACCTTTTCAAGATTCGTTCTTCTAATTAAGAAAATAACAAATTATTTATATTATGACTAAACCATGTGCATTGAGTTATTAGCGGGACATCATCATTGCACTCCGAACATGTCCATAGGTGCTCAGATCCCCTCCTCAGCAAGTCTCAAAGCCTCCAGCGACATATACATACGACACCCAGTTCTGTGTTGGTTAATTAGTCTTCTTACACACCCACTAAGTTTCTCGTTTCTGGCTGTGCCCATCTTAACTCCCATCTCTTTCATCCGAAGGAGCGACGTGGACTCATGGTTATCGAAGTCTTGAGTCCTTCCCACTTCCCGGAGGACATTGATGATGTCCGCCCGATCCATTGGTTGACAGGTCCTCAACAATAGCGCAGCTAACCAACTTGTCCGCCCTTTCATTTCCCCGTACTCCCGCATGTCCTGGGACGTTGACAAAGGTGATCTTACGTATTTTTGACTTCTGCAATAATTCTACCCATTGCATACGTACAGATCCCGCCTCCACTTTTCTTATCATGCTCATCGAATCACTCAGTATACAGGCGCGGGTGTAGTCTTGTACCTCTAACCAGATGAATGCATTTGGTAACTGCCATCACCTTCATCGTCATACTACTCGTGGTCATAACGTATGCACCATATATATATATATACATAAACAAAGATGGAGAAAACCTTTCCCTTTTCCCGTCCATTCCTTCCTTTCTTCCCACCCGTTCCCTTCTTTCCCAGGATAATTTCTTAATAACAAGTTATCTATAAGATGACTTTAAAAACCATATGTAATGATATGTATATAGATAAACAAGGATGGGAAAAAAAATATTTCCTTTTCCTGCCCAGTCCTCCCTTCCATCCTTCCTAATCTCCCCCATCTTATCCCATGACAGTTTTACAAAGCCTCGGTTACTAGCAGAGAAACACTGATTTTCAACGAAATGTCGAGGCAGTGACATATTCCACTAGACTTCAAATATGCGACCATAACTGCAAGCTGATATCAATCAATATATTTCTGACAATGGCTGAGCGATATTCCTGTTAATTTGATATCCCTGTTAATTTACGGGGAAAATGTATGCCAGAACACCCCTTAAAAGACTAACGAAGGCTTGGATCAATAATGTAACAGAAAGTCAATGTGACTTTCAAAGGGGCGAGGCACAGCATAAACAATCTCTGCTACTACAAAAGTTACAATAAAATAAATGGAAATGAATATCCCACCTGAACACTAAATTTGTGAGCCTTGCCAGGGTTCGAAGCAGTTAAAAATGAGGTGTTCTTTCTCAACTTTGTTCCGCAAAACGATAGGTCCACAAGAAGCTCCGTTGAGGTTCCGAAATAATAGCCAAACATTACAATTTCTCCTTCTTCTGCCATCATGGCTCATTCAGTAGGATTCCGAACTCTTTTATGGAGGCAGCTGACTGTTTAAGTGATTCGGTTGGCAGGTATAGTTTCTCTTCCAGGGAGGTGGGTGTGGACCATATTGTCATTCTCAGGTCTATGTACTGGTGGCAATCCTGTAGAACATGTTTTGTTGTCATGTTATCCAAGGTACATTGGCATAGGCTGGTAGTTCCTATTTTGAGTTTGATGAACATGTGTTTTCTCATTCTATTGTGGCCAGTGCGCAGGCGAAGAGTGATGACTTGATCCATCCTTGTTAGTTAGAGATATCCATCCCTGTCGTTATACTTTTGGTGTTCTTGTTTCATTTTTTTCATGGTACTGGCCTTTGATGATTGATTTGGCTTCATCGTAGCTGACCAAATGGTTGTTGGATAACATATGGTGATGTAATTCTCCACTGTTATGCGCACAATGTACCATACGGACAGAAAGCTAAACTCCAGGCATTGTGCCACTAAAAGCTAAACCACAGCGGCCGCTGTTGAGAATGAAGAAATTCTGCAAATTCAGATCTTGGCCGTTGGGATTTGTTCAAACGAAATCAAGCGTCCATCTTGGTGCGTTTCAATACAATTTAAAGTAGAAAGGGAAATAAAACGGCACGAGACCGTCTGTTCGCCTCTCTTTTAGCGCCCGAACAGTAGAAACAAGGAAATTCATCACGCCATTTAAGTTCTGTTATAATACGAAGTTAGGGAGAACACAGGTTATCTCCGATCATTCATTTCCTCTTTGCAATTTGTGGTAATGTCTTCAAACGGCTGTGACTGAAACTAAGTAGAAATCTATCCGTGTAATTGTCTTACACGTGTTTGTTGTCTCGTTATAATGACGAGGGGCTTTGGCTGAAACACTTGTAATTTTTGACTGCCTTCTTACTTGACTTATACAACGTCATATTTACTTGAACACATTTCATTCAGCGACCTCGCATGATATGATATTTTTAAATTCCTTCCTCTGTTGTCTGGTTTTTTTTTGCCTGAATAAACCAATGCATATTTTCTTCTTATACGTATCCACATTTGTGTTCATGTTGTTTCTGATATGCACAAAATATCTATTCCTCTTCCTTCTAGCATGAGATTGTCAAGTTCTGTTAGAGGATCCTTACGTTTCCTGTTTTATTTGTTGATCTTTCTTGTTTGTATAGATCATGAATCGGAATGTGACCTTCTAAAGATTAAACTCCTCACACATTCATCATTATGATTAGTTCTACTAACATAAACTATAATATCGCTTCCCTGTTGTATTTTCAGCACAGCAAGTTCTATCCCAGGCTTCCATCACTTGTTTCATTAGATATGCTCTCCGTGGTTTCCTTCTTCTATCGCTTCCCTGTTGTATTTTCAGCACAGCAAGTTCTATCCCAGGCTTCCATCACTTGTTTCATTAGATATGCTCTCCATGGTTTCCTTCTCCTATCGCTTCCCTGTTGTATTTTCAGCACAGCAAGTTCTATCCCAGGCTTCCATCACTTGTTTCATTAGATATGCTTTCCATGGTTTCCTTCTCCTATCGCTTCCCTGTTGTATTTTCAGCACAGCAAGTTCTATCCCAGGCTTCCATCACTTGTTTCGTTAGATATGCTCTCCATGGTTTCCTTCTCCTATCGCTTCCCTGTTGTATTTTCAGCACAGCAAGTTCTATCCCAGGCTTCCATCACTTGTTTCATTAGATATGCTCTCCATGGTTTCCTTCTCCTATCGCTTCCCTGTTGTATTTTCAGCACAGCAAGTTCTATCCCAGGCTTCCATCACTTGTTTCATTAGATATGCTCTCCATGGTTTCCTTCTCCTATCGCTTCCCTGTTGTATTTTCAGTACAGCAAGTTCTATCCCAGGCTTCCATCACTTGTTTCATTAGATATGCTCTCCATGGTTTCCTTCTCCTATCGCTTCCACAGTGGTCAGTCACACTAACTTAGTGTAAAAACTTCACTTCTTTCACTCTTGGAGTCGTTGATTATTTTTTATTTCTCCGGCCGTCACAGTGTTTTTTTTTGTTTTTTTTGGGGGGGGGGGGAATGGACATTCCATGTAAGGATTTTTTCCCATTAAAAAAAATGCCCATTTCACCCATACCCATCAGATAAACACTGTGGCCTAGTGTGGCCATTGTAACATACACCAGGAGTACATGAGCTTGATAGTGAGAGATATACTAAACAGGCTCATGAGCATCTTCAGGGTTCATGCTAAAGGTGTGGATGTCTCTCACCGTGAGATACCGCCCCTCTCACCATCCATACCCCTGCTTCACAGCGCCAATTCATCTTCTATTTTCCGAAAACTCATTTGAGAGTCGCTGATCTATAGTTCTATAATTATTGGTCTTATTTTGTTCTCTATGGTTTTGCATACAACTTTCCTACATGGTTGAGTAGGTTATGATGGTGCAGCAGTAATATCTGGTGATGTTGAAGGATTGGCAATAATAGCTCAAATTTATGATGGTGTAGCAGTAATATCTGGTGATGTTGAAGATTTGATAATAATAGCTCTAATTTATGATGGTGTAGCAGTAATGTCTGGTGATGTTGAAGGATTGAGAATAATAGCTAAAACTTATGATGGCATCTATGTCTGGTGATGTTGAAGGATTGACAATAATAGCTAAAACTTATGATGGCATCTATGTCTGGTGATGTTGAAGGATTGACAATAATACCTCAAACTTATGACGGTGTAGCAGTAATGTCTGGTGATGTTGAAGGATTGACAATAAATTATGATGGTGCAACAGTAATGTCTGGTGATGTTGAAGGATTGACAATAATGGCCCACACTTATGATGGTGCAGCAGTAATGTCTGGTGATGTTTAAGGGCTATCTATCTATCTATTGTCCCTTCGAGCCAAAGACAGCACATAGGGCAGAACTACAATCTCAAAAACAGAAGCCTTATGTGCCAAAATGGCACATATTGCAGAGATCACTGCTTCTAAAATCTGTTTCCATAACAATGCTTTTTACAATGACAGCTTGTCAAGCCATTGATCAACCTCCTTAGTCGCCTCTTACAACATGCCTGGAAGGTCACAGTGTCACTATTCTTTATTTCCCACATAATGAGGCCCCGGTAACACACGGGAGAAGGACTGCAGGCTAAAATTATAGTTTTATCCTGAAGCTGTTTACTTCCACTGTTCTACACATAAAGTGGCACTTATAGTAATAAACATTTGTAAAAACATAGAAACTTCAAAACTATTATTCAATGCGTTGGAATCATTGAAAGGCAAATGAGGAAGGGAAAAAAAAAGAAGATAATCTTAGTATATGACATCCCTGTGATTACCGGAACTGATTTAATACAGAGGTTGTATTTTACCTAAATGTGTACAAGCATCAATTTTTTTTTAAAGGAACAACCACCACACAACCTTCATCCCTGATATCAAAGTAACAAATATTCTTAATAAATGTAAATGTACTAAACACTAATTTTAATGAAACACAACATGTACACCTAAATAACAAACAAGTTTTATAAAATTATGAGCAATGTTTTTATTACATTAATTATAACTTTCTTTAAAACAAAACAAAAAACCCTCAAGATTCTGGCAGGTTACACTGACAAAATACATATCTGGTCATTACAATTAAAAGGTATTAGTATGAAAGATGTTGACAAATATAAAACATAAATTGTTATAACAAACAAGTAGTGTCAGATAGTAAAGCCAGTGGCATACCAATTGACATTATTACTCAAACACCCAAACATTAAAATGACAAATGATAAAAAGCATATTCTTGCAGTTCCTCTGTTATAAATTGCCAACATGGTTCTGATTTAAGACATTAGAGCAACTAAAATACTTGAGATGCTTTCAAGAAATCACTACTGATGAAGGGGGATGACATGGTCCTAGAGGTAAAATGTCGACCTCTGAACAAGAAAGCCATAGGTTCGATCTCCACCATAGGTGGAGGAAATTTGTCAAAAATTGAATCCATGATTTCTTTGTAGCTTATTTTCTCGCCATCTTTGGGTAGTGAGACTCAATGTCTAGCCCTCTAGGAAAACAGCAAAAAACAGGAGGTCATGTGTGCACTTGCACATGTTAAAGAACCCATGGCAGTTAAAAATAAAAAAGAGTAGCCCAGAAATGGCTGCTGTCTGGCAAAAATTGTTAAGCAAATTTACCCATACATGCCGAAGGTGAATGTGTCGGGCTGAAATGTGTAGATATCGTGACGTTGTCATAGACTAGCGACACAATGCATCCACGCCCACTTAAAGGGTAAAAGGTAATAAGAAGAACTACTGATAACTCAAAAGATAAAATGAGAAATGATAACATCAGAAGCCGTGCTGATACAAAATTTTGTATAAAATACACAGAATGACAGAAACACCAAGTGATCATCGCACCAAACAAGGGGCTCCATGGAAGCAGCAGTTTAATATGTCCACAACAAAACCACCATATAGGCAGCCGCTCAATCTGTCCACAAAAAAAAAGGGTACTTGCTCTCCTAAATTACCAAGAAGACAGTCTGATTGAATAGATAGCACCTTACCAAAAGTAGGCAAAAACTCAAAACAAACAAACAAAATAATTGGTTTGGTCATCTCATCAAGATTGAAGCCTAACCTACTACAGCTGGCCTACTATAACATCTCATCAAGATTGAAGCCTAACCTAATACAGCTGGCCTACTATAACATCTCATCAAGATTGAAGCCTAACCTACTACAGCTGGCCTACTATAACATCTCATCAAGATTGAAGCCTAACCTACTACAACTGGCCTACTATAACTGATGATCTAGAATCAGGACATAAGGAAGACCAAGAGGTTGATGGATAAACAACCTGTCACAAATCCTGCAGTGGCAAAGCCTTTTAATGGTCACTGCAACACATCTGGTCCAGAACAGAAAACTGCAACTCTTCGTGTTATTTTACAAAAAACAGTAAGCACAGAACAAAGCAGTGGTTATAGAAAAATATGGTCACTAACACCATATTCCCCATATGCCTAGCAAGGCGTGAAGGGAACCTTTTTTACAGAACAAAGCAAACTAGTGTCAAACACTATTATGACATTTTGTAATATGAAAAAAAAGAAATAACATTGATCTCTTTTAGGCATGATACAGATTAATGAAATATATGTTGGCTGATACAAGTCATCAAATCAGAATATAATTTGAAGATATGTATCTATAGATACAACTATACAGTGTCCCACAGAGGAGTTTACACTGTTGTATAACACAAAGATGTTCACAACATTCCTGATGATGTCCAAAATGTCCTCCATTGGCATCGTCTGGAATGCTGTGGAACAGATCTACAAACATGTGATATGGTTTCCTTAGGAATGGATTCACAGGCAGCCACAATCGTCTCTCTCATGGCATCCAGCATACATGGTTTTGTGGCATAGACAGTGTTCTTTAGAGTTCCCCACAGAAAGAAGTCTAATGGCGTTAGATTGGGAGATCTGGGTGGACACTCAACACTTCCTCATCAGCCTATCCACCTCTCAACATATGTTTCATTCAGGAATTGCCGCATGTCTTGACGGTCATGTGATGGTGCATTGCTTTGTTGAAAAAAAAACAATCTTCACCTGGGTAGAGTTGGTGAACAGCTGGCACCTTCCCGCAACATGTTAAGGTACACAGCACCAGTCACTGTTGCTTCAAAAAAGTTCTGTTATTAACATTCAAACAGTGCAAATCCCTTTGTGGATACTGTATATATAACAGCTTAAATTGATCTTATTTCATGAGGGAATGAATGTTTTCGTACTGTTGGATCAAATCTGAGTGTTTTGAAGTCAAAGTTGAGTTAAGCATGGTTGTGGTCCTTACCCTACCCTCTTCAGAATTTTTTTTTTTTACTTTAGAATGGAATGGTATCACTGCAGGTGGGGCATCCCCATATCTGCCCAGTCCCTGTTATAGCAACCAACAATGTGTTCATCCTGATCATTCATACTGTTCTATTGGAGGCGCTGTGTTCTGTATAAATGGTGCGCAGCTCATAATGCACACTTCCAGGTTGCTGTAATGGTCATTGTGGGTGGCACGTATAACGTGTGTCGCAGACCAAATCTGTGTAAATTTCATGATTAATGAGAGTGTCCAAAGAATCGCTGTTCCAACAAATGAGGTCAGGCTTTCACTTCAGTGGAACAATTGATCTGACCAGAGTCGAGCTGGTGGCAAATTTGCAGTCCAACACAAATCACACATCCTGTCCCAGGGCAAAACAGGGACCTAGTACTGTTCCACTTCATTCTATGGCCAGTCACACAACCTCAGCACAGAGGCACCAAAACCATGTTGACTTTGTGGTCAGGTGAATGTGACAGGACTAATGGTGTCTCCACAAAACAAACATCCAGACCCTAAAGAATCATTTGAAACTACACAGCAGCAAAAGTTTCACTACTCCTGAACCAGAATTCTACTAAGTGGCCATCTTGGTTTGCGAAACCAATTGTAACTGTCCTCTTATACCACATGTTCTCCACAGCTTCCAGTAACATCTACATACACTCAAGATCTGATGGGTGTTTATTTGACTTAGCTCATTTTAAAACAAAGAAGGAAACAAATGAAACCCTAATAATAGATTTGCTCTTCGCTGATGAAGCAGCTCTAATAATAAACCCTTTGGTGTCTTGACAGATGGTTGGTAACAAGCAATCATGATAAGTCAGTAGTTTGGTAAAATATTTGTGTCTTATGCTGGATGTTGCTTTGCTGATTTCCAGATTCTCGCGTAGCTGAATCTGCCAATATTGTATAGACAGATCCATCCACAGAACGAACAAGATGTATTTTTGGTACATGGCCTCAACTCCTTTATCCTCACCTTTTGTCTTCTGAATTTGATATCAGCACTGCCTCGAAAATTGCTGTGCAGTTTTTTTTATTTGTGTTCTCTATGTGCTACGATCTACAATCAGATTTTCCCAGTTTCTTTAAGTGATAGAAAATATCCCACAAAGAAGCCCAGTAAATATCCTTCTATCTCAGCAGTGATCTGCATTTTGGACTCTTTCCGTCCTTATGTTTGCCGTACAATATTTGTTTGGGAGTATGAATGCCTGCCATTCTTCTTACATGATTCAGCCAGAGTCTACAACTCCTAAGTGTTGCCATGATGGATGGGAGTTTAGCTCATTGTAAGACATTAGTTGGTTACTTTGTCCTGCCATTTGATGTTTATAATCTGCTCATAATGAAGGTATTGTGCTTGTGCAAAAATTTGATTGATGATGGCCAAATCATGCAACATATTGTAGTTAACAAAAAGTGTACAGAAAACCGTAATTCTAGCACAAGAAAACACCAAACCCACCATAAAAACCTGAAAAGGTAGCCTGCTTGAACCAGTAGAAAGATTCAGATATCTTAGATCTACTGTCAAAAACTATTCTCTCCCCAGAGAAAGGACTAAATAAACAAATTGGTAAGACAGCAATAAGATTTGGTAAATTGACATTAAGGTAAAGGTAAAGTACGAGACTTGAATCAGCGTCTTAGCATGCGAGTTTTCACCCATATGTGCTCAGCCACCTATCCAGAAGTGTTTGGAGACCCATTTCTGCCAGCTGCTGGGTTGACCTTGGGGGTATTTTTTTTTCCAATCACGAGTACAATTCACACTGCTTCCAGCAGGAATCGAACATGGGTTGTCCGAACATCGGTAGCCAAGTCAGACAGTTTTCCCAACTAGGATACCGAAGCCCCCTGAAATTGACATATTTGGTGTGGAGTAACCTGAAACAAATATTAATGATGAAGGTCCTAATATATCAAACCTGTAGGCTTAGCACACTACTACTGTATATGAATCTGAAACTTGGATAACCTACTAACCTAACACAAGAAAAGACTAAATAATTTCCATATGTGCTCCATCAGAAAAGTAATGAACACCAAATGACAGGACAATGTAACCACCTCAGACATCCTGTAATGTTCTAGACTTTCATCCGTTAAAACAGCACTAAGGTGTCAAAGATTAAGGTGATTGGGACATGTCAGATGAGTGGACAACAAATTCATCCTTAAGTAAATATTGTATTGGGAGCTTATAGATAGTGGCTTTGGTCATACCAAAATACGATACACAAACATCTGCAATGCATCCTTGGATGAATTCTCCATTAAAAAGGGAAAAGGTTGGCAAGGAATCATTGCATTTGCCATGGAGGAGAAGTATAAAAAAGTAGCATGATAACATTTGAAAATGAAATAAGGTCACAGTGAGGAAAAAAAAAGACACAGGATGAAAAACCTCTTGACATAAAATCATCTTGTACATTCTGCTTCAGGATCTGCTATTTCAATAGCAGTAGGATCAGCCATGAGAAAAGCTGTTCAACAAAACAATGGGCAGTTGCTGTTGTAGACCAACACCTGCCTGTCTCCACCCATTTACACACATATCTCTCTCACTGAGGGTTTGTGAACAAGTTTTGCACTTTAATTTGAAGTCAAAGAATGAACCTGAAAATGGGAAAATTGGTGTGAATTTTAGTTCTTCTCTACATATTAACCCTCAAAGCAAAGTACTTCTCCCATCTCGTCTTCATCTTCATGATGCCAAGATGCAGAGGTCATCATCTTTGCCTTCTTTTGGCATTGGCAGATAGGAAAATGGAAAGTTTTCATTATTTGCTTTAATGTTAGTCTAGGGGTCATACAAATGCACCCAATAATTGTTCACAGTAACCAGTGTAAGAAAACAAATCATCTTTGTCAGCTTTGCAAATGTTCAGCATCTGTGCAGCTGCTTTGGCTCGATGCTCCTTCTGGAATAATCTGAGAAGGTGGTGAACCATTCTTTGACACATGACATTGCTCATAAAAAAATCTTCACTCCTGTCCCAAGACTTAGTCTTAACTGATCCATGATTTCCTTGATGATTACATGCCTGTATGAAAGGACTAAGGTCTCCACTCTTTCAATGATGTTTGTATCATTCATTATGGATAGCCTGCTACTCCTTAGTTCATCTTGAATGTTGTTTTGTCCCACTTGAAAATGATTTTTTTCAATGCTTCAGATGTCATATGAAGGGCATACATGATGAAGATATCTTTATATGCATGATCATCTTATCATGAATTTACTTTATAGATTTACACCACTTGTAGAGGAATCTGATTATGCAAGTAACTTGTATTGTCCATGGTATTGACTGATACACAACTGTATCAGTTTCCTACCAATTTCTCTTTCACATGGCACCCTACCTATTCATGGGGAATTTTAACCAACAGTGTGTTTTCATTGTGGGACATGGTATTTCCTCTGCCATAATAATTTCTATGTAAACTATATACATAATTGTGAAAATTACGAACATTTATGCAATGGGCAACAAGCAAATAAAAATAGGAGAAATACATTTACTAGATGTACAATCTTAGATATATCTGGGCAGTAATATAGATAAAGAAGGAGGAACAGAGAATGATACCAAAATAAAGATACAAAAAAGCAAGAGGAGCATTTGCTGCACTAGGAAACATATGGAAGTTCAAAGAAATTAGGTTAAATACAAAAATAAACGTTTTTAACTCTAATGTTAAGTCAGTCCTATTATATGACTGTGAAACATGAAGAACAACAAAAAATAAACTTCATTAATGGATGCTTGCATGGAATAAAAGGATGGAAATGTCAGGACAAAATCACTGACATAAAATTATGGAAAGTACCAGTCAAATACCAGTGGGTAAAAAGGTACAACAAAGATGATGGCACTGGATGGGACACACACTGCCAAAGCCAACTGAGAGTATTACACGACAGGCCTTTTTTTTTAATCCTCAAAGAAAAAGACAAATAGGAAGACCAAAATATTCTTGTAGAAGATAGATGGATGCAGAGATGAAGATGATGGGGAAGACATGGATTGATCTTAAAAGAATGCCAAGAAACATAATGGCTTGGAAAGTGTTTGATGAAGGCTTATGCTTCCCAGGGAGCTGAAAGGTAGAAGATGAAGAAATAGGAGGTGCAAAACTTTTTGACCTATCCTGATATATGTGCATATATACATATATATGTATATATATATATATATCTACACATGCACACACACACATATATATATGCACACATACATACACACACACAAATAAATATTAGTGTTTAGATATAACATGTTAACAATATAAGTATAATTTAATTATGCGTATTCTTATTATTTTTTTACCTTTAATCAGTTTGTGCCAAAGAACATGGAATGCCTATTTGATTTGGATCTTGGTAACACTCATACAATTACATCTGTATTATTCAACAACAAGAAAAACTGGACTGACACAAGAGGGGATTTATTATACTTGGTACAGCAAACACCCCAACAAGTTACCTACAGTTGAAGGTTTGACAACACTATGATAGGCCCTGAAAGTGAATGTTACAGAACAGAGAAAATAGCTAGGAATAATCGGGACATTAAACACAACTGAACATGGAAAGTGTACATGAAATATGAGTATTAGGTGGGAATTTATTGAATATTGCGGTACAGAACAACTCAGAACTAAAAATACCAAATGTAACTGTGTTTTATATGTTTTCAGGTGAATAAAAAAAATAAAGTTCTTAACAGACAAAGCAAGATGCTCATGAGTAAAATGGGTAGTGTAAATACTGTTGATGTGAAATTTGAGGAAGAGGTGACTGATATTGCAGTACAGAACAACTTAGGACCAAAAATATCTAAAGATACTGCTGGATTCACAGAAAGATGGAAAAAAAACACCCATAATATGATTATTTGATTTCAAAGAGAAGGACTAAAATAAAAAAAAAACTATTAAAAAAAAACCTGACAACTCTAGAAACAAACATATTATCACACACAACATTCATTATCCACTTATCCGTGGATAATCAATATCAATATCACACAAACATTCAACATTATCTTCAGAACAATACAATTGAGGATAATTATATAGATACATAGAATGGACATTGAGGATAGTAGTACACTGACTGCAAGAGAATGGAAACAATGTTTACTTTCATCAAGAGAGTCATCAACAGTCAATGGATGAGTAGGACAAAAATGTTGCCCAGAAGCTGAGCATGCAATCCCAGATAGTTACTCTAGCAAAGATTGAAAGTAAGCGCAGAACATGAATTGTATACAATCAAAGATTGAAATTAAGCGCAGAACATGAATTATATACAATCAAAGATTGAAATTATGTGCAGAACATAAGTTGTATACAATCAAAGATTGAAATTATGTTTTTTAACAGGAATTGTATACAATTAGTAACTTTCACAAAATCAGAAAGAGCTTGATTGGCAACAAAAAAAAAACATTAATGGGACATTACTCACAAGAGATTAGAATTTGTCATTTAAAATGTTTTTCACAACAACAACAAAAAACAGACTGAAAAAAACAAAACACATTACAAATATCAATTGGACAGAAATTATTTGGTGCTGTAGTTTATCACCGAAATGTTAAAACTACAAATTAAAAATAAATGGCAAGAACGGGTACTGAAATCCCATGATGGTAAATGTTGATTAATGCATCAAAAGTATGTGGATCTGGAAAAATAAAGACCATACATAGGGGAATAACTAGACAACAGCATGTACATCAAACCAGAAACCAACATTTGATCCAATCTACATGTCCTATAGCATGACATTTTCAGAAGATCAAAGGCACTTATGGATCCATGTTAAAAACACCAAACACAATTTCAAAGTTCACATATTCTGTAATGGATATTTCTGATTGCAATGTAGAGTCTTAATTAAGTGATAGTAGTGTTGCAACAAATTAATGTTGTGACAAATTAATGTTGAAAAGATACGGATATTTTATATAATGCATTATGAAATAATGAAGCAAGCTATCAAATACTGTGTATAATAAAAAGGCATAATATTGAATTAGACACCAAGCAATCACTATTCTCACTCCTACCAATGAGAACAAAAATGGCCACACAATAAATGAGAAAAAGAGCATAACACTTATTTATATAACTAAAATGAACTGGATTACATATTATCAGCAGAAACAGTAAACAATCATGATACACATTTTGTCTTGGAGATATATATTTCACAAAAGTCAACATAAAGTTAATTGACCCCTGTAGAGACTGGTTGAACAAGTGGTTTTGTCCTGCAACTACCATAAAGAAACAGAAAGTAAAAAGCAAATAATATTATTGACACAAATATCCAAATCTAGCAACATCATATAAATGGCTCAACCTATATGTGATATTAATGTCCCATACTATATATGATAATTATGTCCCATACTATATATGATAATAAATGTCCCAATCTATAGCTAACGTTATCATAAGTGTCCCAATATGTATAACATGATAATAAATGTCCACACTTAAAACAAATATCACCATAAATATTCAGTTTTATAACTGACAAAAATATAACATTAATGATTAACATGACCAAATCACATAATAGGACCTATGGAAGAAACAGAACTTAGCAGAGTGGAAGACAAAGAGAAAAAAAAATACTAGTTATAACTAGGGTTGCCAGTTTTTTTTTTTTGCAGGTAAAAAAAGGGTAGATCTTCACGACTTTAAACAATTTATTGTACTTTGGTTATGGTTATGGAAGTCCCCGGTATCACTGCAAATGAATTAAAATCCATAATTGCTCAACTGCTCGTGCCAGTGGAATCATCCGAATTAATATCTCATCTCCCAAACAAAGAAAGGTAGCTGCAGTCTCCATCATAGCAGTCTCAGCACACACCAAAAGACATAAAGTGAAACCTCACAGAAAGTGAACACAGCCATCTGTTCCCTGGCATATGATATCATCATGCATCGTAAGCAATTGGAATATCAAAACACAATCTGGATGAAACACACAGCTCGTGGTGTGCACAGAGCACTAAACTCAGTAGCTCCAGCAGCAAGCTAGACTTGAGGAAACTGATCAGGACTCAATCAGAGTAGGATTCCAGACACTCACATGAAGTCAGCTGTCAGGTTAAGTGTGTTGATCGCCCCCACAGACAGAACATCACATTTAGAGTCTGCCAGATCCACTCTGATTGAACACCCGTTAAAAATGTTGCACTGTGTTCTGCGCCAGTGGCCCAGTGCATCCGATTTCAGCCAGCATTTTATTCAGGTTTGCTTTCCTTAGCCTTTGATTGTCCTCAATCTTCCTGCAAGGCAGCAGATTGTCTTTTCTGTAGGGGGATTCTGCCCTTAGATGGTCTGCCCTCCCAGGTTTACGAGCACCATCTGCCCGAGTCACTAGAGGTGACTAACACATACATGCACACACAAAGATATGAGATGTGAATAACACAGACATGTACACAGCGATATGAGACATGACTAACACCTACACACATCAAGATATATGACACATGACTAACATAGACATGCACATAAAGATATGAGATATGACTGACATAGACATGCACACACAAAGATATGACACATATCTAACATAGACATACACACAAAGATATAAGATGTGACAAACACAGACATGCACACACAAAGATATGAGATATGACTAACATAAATATGCACACCAAGATATGAGATATCCCTAACCCAGACATGCACACACGAAGATATGACACATGACTAACACAGATACACTCTTAGATATGAGATATTACTAAACTCAGACGCGCATAAAGATATGAGACATGAATAACACGGACACACCAAGATATGAGATATGACTAACATGACACACATCAAGATATGAGCCATGGCTAGCACACGCACACATGCAAGCTAAGATTTGAGCCATGACTAGCACAAAAACACATTAAGATATGAGCCACGGCTTCACGGAAAAACACCAAGAAATGAACCAAGTCTAGCACATAAACACATTGAGGAATCCATATGCTTGGGTTTGTTGTAGTCTGCAGACTCTTCTTAACGTGGGAATCATCGACATACGAGACGCAGGCTTTGATTAACTGTTCACAGGTTTCGTTCAAACAGATTAGAGAGCAGTCTGACCCGTAGAACGATTCCATGCATGCACAGTTCCCGGTTGACTGTTCACAGGTGTCGTTGAAACAGTTGTCCAGACATTTGAGAGTGCAGTCTGTCCCGTAGTACGTTTCCTTGCACACAGTCTGCATTTTCCGGGTCACATATGATGACACAGCCATCAGAACACGTCTGTTCGCACTGTAGCCCAAAGTTACCATCGGGACAAGTGTCATTACAAGTATAGCCAGGATGTTTACATTGTAGGCATTTTCCAGATTTTTTTTCTCACATAAAGGACAGACACTGATAGAAGAATAGAAAGAATTGGATGGAAAGAAAATAAAATAAATGATGAAGTCTTAAACAACAAGAGAACTACTAAACACAATCCAAAAAAGACAAATGAGATTTTTGGTGCATGATAAAAGACACAGCAGCCTACTAAAAGTAATCTTGGAAGGGAAAATACAAGGTAAAGAGGCAGACCAAGACTAACATGAATGAGTAACATGAAAGATGGACAAGTCCGCTTATGACAACCTGCACTATCAAAGCAAGAGACAGCCGAATCGTGCACTATGGTAATCAACCTTTGATTTGGACACATCACTCAATGATGATGAGGATGACTGCATCAAAACTATTTACCTTTTTATGGTTATGGTTATGGAAGGCCTCGGTATCACTGCAAATGAACTAAAATCCATAATTGCTCAACTGCCTGTTCCAGTGGAATCATCTTTCCAGTGGAATCATCTGAATTACTATCTCATCTCCCAAACAAAGAAGGTAGCTGTAGTCCCCATCATTGCAGTCTTAGCACACGCCATAAGGCATAAGGTGAAACCATACAGAAAGTGAACACAACCATCTGTTCCCTGTCATACGATATCATCATTTATCATAAACAATCAGAATATTGAAACACGATTAAAACGGATGAAACGCACAGCTCACGGTGTGCACAGAGCACTCAACTCAATAGCTTCTGCAACAAGCCAGACTTGGAATATGAGGAAACTACAACAAGGAACAATTTTCAGACATAGCCTTTAATGGTTCCTCCCGCCTATCCATCATATTGACCGGAAGTTCACGTCCTCCTGAAAATGATGATCGTCATATTTTTAAAAATGTATAGTGCTTGATGATGTTAGGACATCGTTTTTGACTCCAAATCTGAACATATGAAACACATTTAACTTTTTACTAAACATGAGCAAAAATAGTGTAACACATTCAATTCCTTGCAAATTTAAAAATATTATCCAACAATTTTGTGGATGCAAGAAAAATGTAAGAAATCAGATTACAAGAAAAATGTACGCCATAAAATGTATTAAATAATGTAAATCTTACAGGAAAAATGTAAGATCTGGCAACCCTAGATGCAACCTATGAAAGATACAAAACCACAAAGTAAAATTTGAAAGTGCATTGAAATACTATTTATAAATGAAAATAATTCTTTAAAAACATTCTTTATATCAAAGAAGTTATAAAGTGAGCAATACTTCTAGCAAAGTAAAGATAATTGTAGTTTTCTGTTCCACTTGAATCACTTTTCATGAGCAAGAACAATCAATATATCACAGAAATGAAATGTTTTAGATGAATGAAGGGCATCAGTTTGGGAGACTAAATTAGAAATGAAAAAAAATAAGAAGACAGTTGGGGATCACCCCCACAGCAGAATTTATATTAAAAAAAAAACCCAACAAACAACAAACTGAATGGTTTGGTTACATGACAAGATAGATGCAATTAAATACAACACATACAGCAATCAACAAACACTATTAAAACAAAAGACAGAGAGGCTTCCTAAATGGATTACTAAAATTCAGAAATGTGACAACAGAATATGTCTAAAGAATATGTGAAAACATAAAATGACAACAAACTACCTTCCCTTCGTTGCTGAAAGGCAAATGAGGAAGAAAAAACAAAAGCAATATGTGACCATTAGAGAGACTGTCTCTCACTCATCCCCAATCAATAACTCTAAGTTTCCAATTAACAAACAAGGATGACATAGATGCTATAAAATCAAATATATAAACATTGTAAGAAATCAGCATTAGGAGAGCTATAGTGACTAAAGTAACAAATGACACCAACTTCATGTAACACAGAATTGGAAAATAAAGCAAAGAAAACAAGAAAAATTATTGCATGAGATATTGAGGAAATAGATTTAGGATTTGAAAACCAAGTGGCATCTAAGATGATGAAATGTTTCAACAAACAATTGTTATGGAAGTTGATCTTCAATGATACCACGAAGTTAAACAAATTGAGATGATGAAATGTTTCAACAAACAATTGTTATGGAAGTTGATCTTCAATGATACCACGAAGTTAAACAAATTGAGATGTTGAAATGTTTCAACAAATAATTGTTATGGAAGTTGATCTTCAATGATACCATAAAGTTAAACTAACACGATGAAATGTTTCATCAAATAATTGTTATGGGAGTTGATCTTCAATGATACCTTAAAGTTAAACTAACATGATGAAATGTTTCATCAAATAATTGTTATGGGAGTTGATCTTCAATGATACCATAAAGTTAAACAAACTAACATGATGAAATGTTTCATCAAATAATTGTTATGGGAGTTGATCTTCAATGATACCATAAAGTTAAACAAACTAACATGATGAAATGTTTCATCAAATAATTGTTATGGGAGTTGATCTTCAATGATACCATAAAGTTAAACAAACTAACATGATGAAATGTTTCAGTAAATAATTGCTATGCTATTTCTTTATTGGATAAACTGTGTTTTTTATGACCTAGAACAATTACTTTGAAACATGTACTTTGCATCTGCTGTTACAGGTATCACATTTCTATATCTGACCTACTTTCACTCTCAATGAACAGTGATATAATGTCCTTAAGACTAATATATCATGCCCCATGGTGTGTAAGTGACAGCAGTAAATTCACCTTATTCCAATTATTCTTATTTCAATTATCAAACTGATGAGGTTATACTTAGGCTGAACTGTTGAGTAATGGTTGCTGATAAGTTATCATTGACTTCATCTTGAAGAGGTTTCTCTGATTGACCTTTACAACTGTCACTAACATCAAACAGCACAATTTATTTTTTGTCATTCAGAATAATGGAAGCTCATGATATGAGGTTCTTTCAAAATACATAACATTAGGATGAAATAACTAATGGGCTATTTTTGTTCAGTTCAACATTACAAGAGGAACAAATGGCCAATTAGTTAGGGTATTAGTCTTGTAATCTTGAAGATGTAGTTGTGGAAAAATCCTATAAAAAGTCATTTTATTTTTAATGTCTATAAAATCAAGGCTCTTTTAGGTAAAATGTCAGAAATTATGAATGGTTGTTTTCATTAAGAAAAGGATTATACCTGCTAAAGTAAAATATCAATCATGATTTATGATTGCTGGTTACAAGGTAAAGGCATGAAATCTAAATCAGCATTATAGTAATGGTAATAAATCAACACTGCTTTGCCACCCAGTGGGCTAATGACCAGAAACTCTTGACTTGTGTAGCCTTCAGCACCGACCTTGTAGCAATGGTGACACTCCTCGACCTTCCATCAGAATTAACTCTTGTTCCTAATTTTACTTGATGACTGGGTGAACTACATGAGTATTTGATAAACCATGGGATGCTGACAGAAGTAATCATGCTCAGGTCAGTTGGTTGGTGACTGATGACTTTTTGCAACCACACTACCCCAAGTTCCAGTCGCTGGTCACCTCCATTAGAACAAAGGTTAAATTTGTAAATCAAAATGTACTATTTTGAACTTCAGACTTAATAGTTAGCAAGTTATGGCTTAATTGCAAAAAACATTGTGAATATAAAAATAAAAATGAACATATATATAAATATTCACTCACTAGAAATAAGAAATTGCAATAAGCAAACTTTGTTACTTCTGATGTTGGCACCAAGAGTGATAATCTACAATTGCACAATTGTCAATATATTTACAAAAAAAGAAATCTGTTGAAAATGTAAATAAAGGCAAAGACAATTTGCTGTGTAATAAAATCAGTCAAGGCACCATGGTAATTGTGTTCAGTGACAAATAGAGATTGGCATGTTTACAACAGAGTTATGTACAATGCACCATAAAGTCCTGTAGAGTGATTGAAACAATAAGAGAACAGCAGCATATACATAAGCTAATGTTCGTACGTGTTCACATGTAATTCTTGAAAATGTATTCAGACTTCATTTTTCTGTATGTTGAGTTTTATATGAGATAGTTAATATAGCATTTAGAAATAAAATTGTCATTCTATGGATCTAATTTTGTGCAATGATGTCATTTTTTTTTTGGGTCATTTTAATTAATAAGGATCGCAGTTTCATTATTGTGTGTTAGAGAGAGTTCAGTGACTGCTGATAAGAGCAATTCTTCAAATATGGATGTATCTCTGGATGTGAAGATGTGAATATGCTGATTGCTGACCGATGAAGAAACTTGTTAGAATCGAATTCAAGAAGATTGCAATTCTGAAATGTATTCTTTCATACTCTACACTTCTCTTCTGTTGACTGCACACAACTAATAATCAGCAGCAACTCATACAATACAACAGTGATAAAGTACCATCTTAAGCAAGCATTTAACATATACATATGGATGTATAAGACAACTTTTGTTGAGTCTAGACTGTTATATGTAAAAAATACATGCTGAAAAAATAGTGTGATGTTAAGACAGTGAAAGTGGTAATGAAACTATACTCTCTCTATACATATGTATAAAAACATAATAACAGCAAATTTTACATAGTTTGGACATTACTGAATTGTACAATTTATAGGTGAATATCATTATTTTTTATGAATACACATTTCAAATATAAAACCATGACTAATATAATGATTGTTACTAACATCATCATTACAAATCTGGATTACTTACTATTACAATTCTAAATTAATCTTTAATGGTAATGCACTTAATGCAGTCAGTTTCTGACCAAACTTTGGCAACTTTTATTTAATTACAATATGACCCCCAGAGTTTCCCCTCTGCCTGTGAAAGTAAACACCAGATATTTTTCTCTTAAAGAATATGATAGTCCGATGTGATATTTTTCTCTTAAAGAATATGATAGTCCGATGTGATATTTTTCTCTTAAAGAATACGGTAGCCTGATGTGATATTTTTCTGATAAAGAATATGGTAGCCTGATGTGATAGTTTTCTCTTAAAGAATACGGTAGCCTGATGTGATATTTTCTCATCCCTCATAAAAATGTCTCAATGATCATGAAACAATATATGCATGGATACCATATGTAACAAAGCATGAAGATTGCCCTCTTTACTTATCAACTGTAATTTACATAGAATTACATTCAAAATGTATACTATAATCTGAAATAAATATGCATATGTGAGTCCAACATCTCTTCTTCGGATGAAAGAAATGGGAGTCAAAATAGGTATGTCCAGAAATGAGAGGCTTAATAAGTACAGAAGAGAACTTATCAACCAACACAGATCTGAAGTTGTCAGTCACTGGGGTGCTGCGGGTCATGCTGAGAAAGGAATCTGAGAACCTATGGACATGTTCAATGCAATGATGATAACCCACAAATAGTTCAATAACTCAGTAAATATACACAAGCCTTGAATTAGCATTTGCTTGTTAATTTACTAAATGTCTAGTTTTTGAGTTTCTTTATACTGATTCTACCATTCATCATCATCATGGGCTGAATCTGCATTGAAAGTTGGTTATTATGGTTGCATCAAGCTAGTGGATATCATTTTTTTCTGATGACCTTGGTTGGTATGTTGTGAAAAATCCCATAGCCTGTTTTTGTTTCTAAAACCAAAAAGAAATTAATTAGTTTCATTCCTTTCTTTCATTTCAACACACTCTCCCCACTACATATAATTTGTGGGGATGTTTTTTCTTGCAACCAGGCTCCCTATCCTGAGTTCAGCCTCCACTGTGCTCTCTCTCCCTACTTTTAGAAATGCTGGCATTCTGACATGCCTTCCTCACGTGTGTAGTCAACCACACTCAATGCTGGCATTCTGACATGCCTTCCTCACGTGTGTAGTCAACCACACTCAATGCTGGCATTCTGACATGCCTTCCTCACGTGTGTAGTCAACCACACTCAATGCTGGCATTCTGACATGCCTTCCTCACGTGTGTAGTCAACCACACTCAATGCTGGCATTCTGACACGCCTTCCTCACATGTGTAGTCAACCACACTCAATGCTGGCATTCTGACATGCCTTCCTCACGTGTGTAGTCAACCACACTCAATGCTGGCATTCTGACACGCCTTCCTCACATGTGTAGTCAACCACACTCAATGCTGGCATTCTGACACGCCTTCCTCACGTGTGTAGTCAACCACACTCAATGCTGGCATTCTGACATGCCTTCCTCACGTGTGTAGTCAACCACACTCAATGCTGGCATTCTGACATGCCTTCCTCACGTGTGTAGTCAACCACACTCAATGCTGGCATTCTGACATGCCTTCCTCACGTGTGTAGTCAACCACACTCAATGCTGGCATTCTGACATGCCTTCCTCACGTGTGTAGTCAACCACACTCAATGCTGGCATTCTGACATGCCTTCCTCACATGTGTAGTCAACCACACTCAATGCTGGCATTCTGACATGCCTTCCTCACGTGTGTAGTCAACCACACTCAATGCTGGCATTCTGACATGCCTTCCTCACGTGTGTAGTCAACCACACTCAATGCTGAAAGACAGTTTCTATTTCACTAATTCCCTACTAACTGGGACAAAGCGTTACATACTTTCATCAGAAAATTACCCTTTACTACATTTCTTGTTCAACTGCTAATTCATTGTTTTAGTTAAAGGTCTTCATTGACCAAAATGTCAGTTATTGATTTTTTTGGTCCTATTCTGTGAAGCTTCAACATACATTTGTATGTTAACATTAGTAATAATTCTCAATGTCTCAATTAACTGCTAACAAAGTAACCATACAAACTATGTGGATTAAGTTATATCAGAGATTAATCTCCAATGTCAATAATGCCCTACTTCAATATTGAATAAAATTGAAATGACCTTTCAAAAAATTCATAATTTGGAAAAACAAATAATTGTTTTTGCACAAAACATAATACATAGCTTCTTATTAACATAAAAATAAATCCACACCAATCTCCATACAAAAACATTAGAATAGCAAATATAACATAGTTGGTAAAAGTGTATGTTAAAATCAAATAGATTGCATATTTTACAACAGAAAGCACTGAATTAAACAATCTGAGAACATTTAAATTAAATATTGGTAGAGCAATCACAAATTTTTGGTCCTGATAAACATGCAACATGAACAGTGCTTCTGTATGAATTTTAACTGGTTTAGCTAAAAGAAAATCAAACAAACAAGCATGCACACATACTAACTATATTTTATACGCTGTAGTTAATAATTAACAATCACACCATTTTAACTATATAATTTTGTTAATAATTAACAATCACACCATTTTAACTATATAATTTTGTTAATAATTAAGAATCACACCATTTTAACAATATTATTTTGTACAAGCACTTTTTTTTTTGCCAACATGGCAATAGGGTTCACCCAATCTCAGAAAATGAGTTCAAGAGATTCTCTCTATGACCTGGTACTGACTATACAACATATAAATGTGAGGATATTTCATGCAAAAATATGGGCACTGACACCATATTCCTTAAACTGCACATGACATGTTGGGTACCCCTCACCTTCTTCTTCTTCTTTTTTTTTAAACTTCTTATACAAGGATAATAATTTTCTTATTGAACAAAGCACCCCCTCTTTACCTGGTAAAGACAACATTCTACAATTGTGTGGTATACTAAAAAAATATGTATAATTATCCAGAATAAAATTTTTAACTAAAAAAGCATTCACATTTTGTATTATGATGATGGAAAGTGGACACATCAACCATGGGTCTTCAGACAATAAACTGGAACATGAGGAAGACACTTGGAAGTCAAAGTACAAATTGACTTCCCATTATAGAGCATCAAGATGTTAAAGGACCAAAATACCTGCTTGATAACAGAGTCATATTTTAAGACACTTACATTACTTCCTGTTGCAATGCTATGTATAGTGTTTGCAATAATTATAACTGTTATATAATATTAATCAGAAAAAAATTTATTATTTTAGTATCCTTGCAAAATGTTTAAATAAAGGGAGCAGTAGGATGTAAAGGTGATTTATATAATAACAATACATAGTCAGGCCTGTAGCACAAGTAGAAAATATATTTTAAAATATGTAAGTTTATTTTCATCAATACAGATTTCAAATATATATATATATATATATTTCCCGTGTGTTACTGGGGCCTCTTAATGAGGGAAGTAAAGAATAGTAACTCTGTGTCCTTCCAGGCATGTCGTAAGAGGCGACTAAGGAGGTTGATTGATGGCTTGACAAGCTGTCATTGTAAAAAAGTTGTTATGGAAACCGAGCAATAGATTTTAGAAGCAGTGATCTCTGCAATATGTGCCATTTTGGCATGCAAGGTTTCTGTTTTTTGAGATTGTGGTTCTGCCCTATGTGCCGTCTTCGGCTCGGAAGGAATATATATATATATATATATATATATATATATATATATATATATATATATATATATATATATGTATGTAAGTATCTTTATGGCATTTTTCCATTATTTGAATCTGCAGGGTGGACTTATTGGGGCGTAGAATTTATAAACTGCTTGTCCAATGCATGCAGTCACAGCGTGGTATTTGGGTCTCAGTTTTTGTTTTACCTCCAACAGAAACAATCTTTGATCCTACACGGATCTGAGCTTGTTTCCTTGAAAACACAGAAATACATACATATGTATATATATGTATATAAATATAAATATATAAATAAATACAGGACTGCATATAAAATGTTTAAATAAAAATAAATTTAGTTTTAAAGTTAGATTAGATTTAGAATAAGAAAGACAATGTCAGGGGAACAGGTTTAAGGCAAAGGGTATAACTTCTGTAGATTTATATCTGGGACGGAACAACATGAAAGGGACAATTAACAGCCAATCAGAATGTATTACTAAGGCAAGGTACACTGGAATGCTGATGTATTCAGGTTAAAACATAAGTACTTCCAGGGTACAAACTTCAGGTGAAGATCATTTACACCTCACGATGGACATAATCATTTGCTAATCAGAACCAGTAACACAAAGACTGAATTTTTCAGCAAAGTTAAAAATTATAAGATTACTTGTCTTACCAACAAGTTTTGAGTTCAATATCATTGATAGGAGTAAAGAAAAAAAATATAATCAACGCTAAATAAGAAAATTAATTTGGCTACATTACATACATTGTTATTTTTAAATATTGCAGGGTAAAAAAATGTAAATCACGATAATCTTAAAAAATTAATGAGCTAAATACCTTGTACATTAGATGTTATGCATAACAGAATGAATGATAAAATATTAATGTAAAAAAAAAAAAAAACGTGAGTTAAATATTAGATGACAGCATGTTATATGAGTTAACGAAGCTGTATTAAAGCAAATAAATATATGTTAAACACATAAAACTGCAGTTGTTGATATATTAATAAATATAAATAAAGCAATCCAAAGAATTTTTTTAGCATTTGGATACAACAGGGTAAAGTCATAATTCAATGTCATGGTAAGTAAAAGGAATTTCCCTTCAAATTATACCAAAAATGTCACACCTGCACCAAGTTGTAAAAAGATGCAGGTTCAGCTCAATATTTGCTGGTTGGCTCTTATTACTTTCGCACCTGAAATAAAATGGAAACCAACAATTAAACCAGTAAGAGCAGATAAAAATTAATAAAAAATTGTGTCTCTTGAAGCAGTAAAATCTTCATGTTTAAGAGAGATATGTTGGTAGAGAACCTTGTTAATTATTTCCAATTGAGTTGACATCAATTGATGAATACTCATGAATTCAAACTTCATGTTCATCACTAGAATAGGACAATACAATTTCAGACAGAAAAACTAAATTCACGACATTACAACTTTATAATTTTTACTGGAAATATCTAGATTATTGATTTATTTATTTTAAGAGACCAAATGCTTGTTTTGTACTAAATATATATATATATATATATATATATATATATATATATATATATATATATATATATATATATATATATATAGTTCCTCATTGGCATTACATTTAATATTATCCTTGTAATATTAACTATCTATTGACCTTTCGAGCCGTAGCCGGCCCATAGGGCGTAGACCAAGAAACGCCCTCTCCCATCTGACATTTTGTTCTAGCAGTTTTCAATTCTTTTAAAGATATTTTATCAAATCTCGCCACTTGTCTCTGTTCTGTGCAAGCAGCTCTATCTCATTGCGGGAGCCAATTCCTGCTGCTCTTGCCTCTCTCATCAATGTTCTTCTCAGCGTCTCTCTGGGTCTTCCTCTTTTCCTCTTACCTGTCGTTTCCCACATGAGGGCTTGCTTTGTGGTTATTATCTCGTCTCATCACATGTCCAACATATGACCATCGTCTTTTTTTATTACTGAAGATATTAGTGGTTGATTGGCGATTTCTCTAATTTCCTCATTTGTTTTGAATTCGTTCCACACTATACCAAGTATTTTCCTTAGACATTTATTTTTGAATGCGCTCAACTTTATTTCTATGTCTCTTGTTGTTTTCCAGCTTTCACATGCATATGTAAGCGTTGATAGTACATTTGATTTGAATAGTCTAAGTTTTGTGTTTGTGCTGATGAGTTTTGATTTCCACAACTTTTCAAGGCTTCTGAAAAACATTGCTGCTTTAGCTATTAGGATTCTAATTTCTTTGCTTGTATCCCCTTCTCAATCAATGTGACTTCCAAGATAGATAAAGTTATTGATCTCTTCCACTGGTTTGTTTTCCATGTATATTTTGTCATCTGTTGGAATTAAACTTTTCATGACTTTAGTCTTTTCATGATTGATCTCAAGCCCAATTTTGCTGGCTATAATATTAACTAAAGACCACTTTTAAAAATCATATACTATATTCTTAAAGGAGAAAAAACAATTAACAAGTATAAGCTATCAAATGAAAAGTATTTTCTGCAATAAATCTCTATCAATAGAAGTAATTAAAGGAATTTTTCAGTGTTATAGAGAGTCTGTTATATCATAAGGAGATGAGTGAAAAACTAATGAACATGGGAGAATTTAAAAAAAAAATAGAAAAAATGGTATCATAAAAACTTTACGTGACTGATAGATGACACAAATTTGAACGATGATTTGAACGATTGCAGCTTTGCATTTATATACATTCATTTGCATTTCTTTGCCTTAACCCCCAACTAATGATCAGGCAAGAATAAATTGCTGGAGGCAATACAAATGTGGTTCTAAAGAAGAATGCTGAGTATACTGTGGATGAAAGGAGTTATGAAGAGATTTTGAACAAATCCAGGGCACTATGAGAAATTGAAGAGCAAATTTAGTTGAATAAGTTGAAAGTGTTCCAGGAAAAACAGATGGAAAGAGAGGCGGAGGAAGAAAATAACACACAATAAAAAGAGATCAATAGTAGAACTGATATGGAAGACAGAAGACATGAATGTGTAAAGGAGCATAGTTGCTTAAACATGGACAAGGTATTTCAGGATGATGGCAACAACACAAAATAAATAAATATGCTATTTATAAAGATTTAACAAAAAACTCAAATAAAAGTGTTAACACCTTTAAGGAATAAACATTCATTTTAAAAGTGGATACAAATGTAATAGATGAAAAGCAAATCTAAAGTGATAATTTTATTGAAACTTCACTTCAAAATAAACAAGCCAATATTTAACAGAAAGTATTTTGTAAGCTATGTTATATTTTACTTTATAGTTCCTGTGTTTCTAAATAGTGAAATGACTAAAACATAGAATATTTGTGAGCTAGGGAGATGAAGGAAGCAGAAATAATAATATTTAGAGAAAAGAAAAAAAAGAAAAATGTTGGAACTTAACATATAAGAGAAATAGCACAAATAAGATCCATGAATAAATAAGCGATGATATGGAGTGGGATAGATGTAATGGAAAGAGCATACCTTGATATGGGATTTGTAGCACATTCAGAGAGTGCAAAATGTATCATCACTGATATAGTGCATATATCTGAAAGTCTAATTTGCTTACAAGTCACAGAACATATACAGACAATAGCAATAATCTCAGTCTATGCTTCTTGTAATGAAACAGCTACACCGAGATGCTGAAACAGCTACAGCGAGAAGCAAGAGTTCTTTGTGCACCTGCTGATATACTTATCAAGGTTAAAGTGAAGGAAATGTTAATTCTATCTATTGACCTTTCGAGCCGTAACCGGCCCATAGGGCGTAGACCAAGATACACCTTCTCCTATATGAATTTTTGTTCTAGCAGTTTTCTTTTAAAGATATTTTATTAAATCTCGCCATCTGTCTCTGTTCTGTGCAAACAGTTCTATCTCATTGAGGGAGCCGATTCCTGCTGCTCTTGCCTCTCTCATCAATGTTCTTCTCAGTGTCTCCCTGGGTCTTCCTCTTTTTCTTTTACCTGTTGTTTCCCATATGAGGGCTTGCTTTGCTATTCGGTTATTATCTCTTCTCATCACATGTCCAACGTATGACCATCGTCTTTTCTTTATTACTGAAGATATTAGTGGTTGATTGGCGATTTCTCTAATTTCCTTGTTTGTTTTGAATTCGTTCCATTCTATACCAAGTATTTTCCTTAGACATTTATTTTCGAATGCGTTCAACTTTGTTTCTATATCTCTTGTTGTTTTCCAGCTTTCACACGCATACGTAAGGGTTGATAGTACATTTGATTTGAATAGCCTAAGTTTTGTGTTTGTGCTAATGAGTTTTGATTTCCACAACTTTTCAAGGCTTCTGAAAGACATTGCTGCTTTAGCCAGTCTGATTCTAATTTCTTTGCTCGTATCCCCTTCTCGATCAATGTGACTTCCAAGATAGATAAAGTGATCGATCTCTTCTACTGGTTTGTTTTCCATGTATATTTTGTCACTTGTTGGAATTAAACTTTTCATGACTTTAGTCTTTTCATGATTGACCTCAAGCCCAATTTTGCTGGCTATTGATGATAGTTCATTTGTGTTTTCCTGCATCGTTTTTATCTGACTGCTGATGAGAACTATGTCATCAGCAAAGTCGAGGTCCTCCAAATGGTCTCCTTGTATCCATTCGATGCCTTTATTACCAGTGCAGCATTTCTTCATTATGAAGTCCATAACAATTCCAAATAACAAGGGCGATAAAATACATCCTTGTTTAACCCCAGTTTCTATTGGGAAACATTCGCTCAGTCCTTCCTCTGTTCGAACTGCACATGTGTAACCATCATACATGTCTTTGATAATATTTATGATTTTTGATGGTAAACCATATTGCTTCAGAATTTTCCACAAAGAATCTCTATGAATACTATCAAATGCTTTTTTGAAGTCGATGTTAATTATGTGTTACAGCACATGTTAATTACAGCAGGAAATTTCAATGGTAAAGTAAGAAAAAATAAGACATAAAAGACCTGTCAAATTACCATTAGCAACAATTTATCAGAAAGTAACAGTAATGGTAAAGAACTTATCACCTTATGTACTCCAGCTGACACTGAATGGCAGACGAGGAAAGAAAGATAAAGATCTTATGTAGTCCAGCTGACACTGAATGGCAGACGAGGAAAGAAAGATAAAGATCTTATGTACTCCAGCTGACACTGAATGGCAGACGAGGAAAGAAAGATAAAGATCTTATGTACTCCAGCTGACACTGAATGGCAGACGAGGAAAGAAAGATAAAGATCTTATGTACTCCAGCTGACATTGAATGGCAGACGAGGAAAGAAAGATAAAGATCTTATGTACTCCAGCTGACACTGAATGGCAGACGAGGAAAGAAAGATAAAGATCTTATGTACTCCAGCTGACACTGAATGGCAGACGAGGAAAGAAAGATAAAGATCTTATGTACTCCAGCTGACACTGAATGGCAGACGAGGAAAGAAAGATAAAGATCTTATGTACTCCAGCTGACACTGAATGGCAGACGAGGAAAGAAAGATAAAGATCTTATGTACTCCAGCTGACACTGAATGGCAGACGAGGAAAGAAAGATAAAGATCTTATGTACTCCAGCTGACACTGAATGGCAGACGAGGAAAGAAAGATAAAGATCTTATGTACTCCAGCTGACACTGAATGGCAGACGAGGAAAGAAAGATAAAGATCTTATGTACTTCAGCTGACACTGAATGGCAGACGAGGAAAGAAAGATAAAGATCTTATGTACTCCAGCTGACACTGAATGGCAGACGAGGAAAGAAAGATAAAGATCTTATGTACTCCAGCTGACACTGAATGGCAGACGAGGAAAGAAAGATAAAGATCTTATGTACTCCAGCTGACACTGAAAGGCAGACGAGGAAAGAAAGATAAAGATCTTATGTACTGAACATGAGCTAGGCCCTCTTGCAACATCATAGAACTCACATCCAAACATTATACAACCACAATGACATAGATCAATTATTTCAACTTGAATTGATGAATTCATCAAAGACAACAGTAACAGATGATAGTTATCCTCATTACTGACGGGGACAAAAACATTAGACTTAAATTTAATTTAAACAGCTGCAAAGTTACAAAGAGTTGACACAGAGATAAATATACACATGACAACCTTGAGAAATAGTTCTATGATGAAACCATGTGAAATGACAAAAATGATTAAATAACAAATATTTTTGAAGATTTATATAAGTTAATATAAATCTGTGCTAGCCATAATTTAAAATAAAAAAGAACTTCCCAAGGCATATTCAATGCATACAAAAAGCAGAGAGAAATTGTAACTCAAAAGTTTTAAGGGCTGAGAGAACAGAAAATGATAAATATATGACACACAAGAAATGGAATAAAAGAATAATACATAGTAAAAACAATAAAACAAAAATAACATATCACAACTAAATCACATATGGCAACCACATAAACAAAAGTATGCCACCAAAGCCACATTGCTTACAAAAGTAATTGAAAAAAAGCAAATGTAAAAAAAAATAATTACTTTCTTCCAGCGCTTGATAGAGAAAAATTAAATTACAAAGTAAATCATAAGAAATGCTGCTCAATTAAAATCGGTATGTTCCTGTTGATTTATTGCTTAAGGTAGACAGAAGAATTGAAAATAGTTAAAGTAGGATGTGCTTTAACTTAACAGTATTAAACTACAGAATATGAGATGTTATCATTCTCTACTTCTCACTGTTCAGTTCACTTCATTGTCACTTTTAACTAAACCTTGCTTCTCACTGTTCAGTTCACTTCATTGTCACTTTTAACTAAACCTTGTGAATCTGGTGCCCATTTTACAAAATGGTTAACTGAACCATATTTGTTCAAGACTAAACCTATGATCTTTGGATCACACAACATAAAATCTGTAGGCTGCTTCCGTAATCTACATATCTTACATACGGTAAACTATATCTATTTATATTTCACTTATAGTACTGTCTATGTCTGCATTGTCAATTCTTGTATAAATTTTACTGGTTGTTTTCTTTTTTGGTAGTTTTTTTCCAGAGACATGTAATCCACATATCTTACATAAAGTAAGGAAGGGCTTCCTCCATGCCTCAGAGTGTATGGGGAATATGATGCTAGTGCCCATATTTTTCTTAAATGAAGAAATGCTCATTCTGTTTACTATTTATTAAACATGCTGAATATCTATCTATCTATTGTCCTTTCGAGCCAAAGACGGCACATAGGGCAGAACCACAATCTCAAAAACAGAAACCTTGCGTACCAAAATGGCACATATTGTAGAGAATTCATTCTGTTTACTATTTATTAAACATGCTGAATATAGTTCTAGATTAATCAAGTTATCAGGAAAATCAATGAGAAAACATAACCTGAGATTTTAATAAAAGAAGATAGAAAATACATTTGTAGAAATAAATAAAAAGATTGCTTTAGTCAAAACAGATTCAGAGAATGAGGAAAAACATAGGAAAATAAACAAATCAGTGACTCAAGGTGCACAGGATGACAATCAGCTCATAAATGTATGAAGAAAAAGTGTTTGGCCTTGGAATTAAGTAAAGAACTCATTTTTCTTTATAGATGCACATTATAGAAAGTAGACAAACAATCTGAAAGACAATATACAGATCAGAGGTGGCATTTCTGAGAAGGATGTTCTGCATATCACAGACATCTTAGAGATTAAGAAATATTGCAAGAAACAAAAACAAAGGGCAGAATGAGTTGGGGAAGAAGAGGAAAAGGAGGGAGGGTGGAGACTTTTTATTATGGCAGGCTCTGAACAGAAAACTTAGTGACAACAGGAGAAAGAAAAATGAGAGCATGAGAAGCAGAGAAGACAGATTTTGAATAACAGACTGACTGGAAAAACAAAGATATGAATAATAATACTGACAAGGTCAAGAGACAGATACTTGAGGAAAGTGTTCACTGTTCACACTATATAAGTCTTGACACATAGTACATCATTTCAACTCTTTCTGTACATTTTGATGCACTGTGCACCATGCCGATTTTGGCCATGTATGTTTCACCGCATAGTGTGCCACTCTCAATTTGATTAATGTGAACTGTCATCAAACTATATTCATTTTACATGTCTGATATCCTATTGGTATTGGTGAAATCTAACACTTTGTTAAATTATCTAAAAATTCATATATTATATGTTACATGTTAGATAAATATAAATATGTAGATTGATTCTTAAAGCCATGAAAAACTTTGTCTCTGAAATCTCTTCCATTGCATTGATAAAAAGCTTCCATACAAAAAAAGTGAAGCCATGAATTACTTTTCTTCAGTTGATGTCATTCTTAACTTCATTTTTCATTATATTGCCCTGTTGCAATTCTTCTCTTTTCTTTCTCATCTGCCTTTTAGCATCAAGAGTAGATATAATTTACGGTCTTTAGTTTTTCTATTGACCTCTCCTGCTGTTATGTTTCCTAATCCTCCATCAAACCATTTTCTTTATGGTCACTACTTGCATATCTAGTATTCTTGTAGTGTTGATGACATTGTGTCGCACTTAATTCTTTTTGTCTTTCATTTGAATGAAATGAAACCAATTTGTTTGTTGGATCTTTATGCTTTAAATGATGGTTATTATTCATAACTTTTTTTTCTGAGTTCCACACTTTGGGATCTTTTCAGGCTGTTTCCCATTTTGTGTTGTCAAACATATTTCATTTTGATAGTGGTTATTTTTCTGATTGTTCCTGAGTTTTCCAGATCTGACACTTGTAGATAATACTGATTGTGTTGTAGAGTGCTTGTTTTGTCTCTATGGTTATTTCTTTTTTGGAGAAGTGGTGACATCCATCCAACAGTATGGTAAGTTTTATTGCATCTTGAATTTATTTATGTTTGTGTGTTGTCGTATGTCACTAGAGCTCCTAGGTATCTGAATTTCTGCCGCCAATGTTGATTATATAATATAAACAAATATTAATTAAATATTATAATAATACATTTTATATTAATTGGAATTAATGGTTTAATATTGTAGAAAAAGATAGTTTGATAACACCAACTGTGTTCAATGTCTAGCAAATGTAAAAACACAACAATCTACATAAATTGTTATGACAACTCAAATAATACAAATGTTATAAAAACTTATATATCTACTGTGCTGGAAGACATGTTGGATGCATGAACATAAAATCTAAATGAAAACCCATACAGCAATGCTCATTGTGTTTTATTTCTATTACTTATCTATCTATCTATTGACCTTTCGAGCCGTAGCCAGCCCATAGGGCATAGACCAAGATACTCCTTCTCTTATCTGAATTTTTGTTCTAGCAGTTTTCAATTCTTTTAAAGATATTTTATCAAATCTCACCATTTGTCTCTGTTCTGTGCAAGCAGCTCTATCTCATTGAGGGAGCCGAATCCTGCTGCTCTTGCCTCTCTCATCAATGTTCTTCTCAGTGTCTCTCTGGGTCTTCCTCTTTTCCTCTTACCTGTTGTTTCCCATATGAGGGCTTGTTTTGCTATTCGGTTATTATCTCTTCTCATCACATGCCCAACATATGACCATCATCTTTTTTTTATTACTGAAGATATTAGTGGTTGATTGGCGATTTCTCTAATTTCCTCGCTTGTTTTGAATTTGTTTCAAGCTATACCAAGTATTTTCCTTAGACATATATTTTCGAATGCGTTCTATTACTTATAGGAACATCTTATTCAGTTCAAAGCTAGAAAATTCTTGTTTGTTAAATAACTAAGCCATAAACAGTAATCATTAACATAATTAATAAAATAAATTACATAATTATAGTGCCCTATCTTTATAGCATATTTGACATAATGACATATTTTCTTGATACTGACCACTTTTGTGTCTGCTTTAGCCAGAACATTTCTCATCTGCTCATCAGAAAATTTTACAACTGTGGATATTACTTTAGTCAAGGTCTACAGAAGAGAAGAAAGTATTTCATTTAAGAATGCAGTTTTCAAGTAAACTATTTAACTAAAACTACTTTACTCAAACACTTCTACGAGTTATTAACATTAATAAAGTGGAAGTAATTCATATTTCCAGAGAAAGTCATAATATAAACATAAAGGCAGTTGACGAACAGCTCAAGTAAATAGAATTCTCATACTCAGGCAGTTTGGTAATATGTGACAACAAACCAACAGCAGAAATAAACTCAAGCTGTAGTAAGTAAAAAAAAGGTAAAGTACCCCATCACGCCAAGTGGCGTATAAGGAATATGGTGTTAGTGACCATAAATTTTACAGACCTTCAGCACATGATTTTTGGGGTAATGTGGTTGGTATTACGCCCGTGCCACTTTACTTTCCCAGAAAAAATCCGGTACCCATTTAAGGCTGGGTGAACCCGGAAGCCGTCGGTTGGGATCGAACCCTACATCTTGTCCTTTGTAGTCCAGTTCACTAACCACTGGCTATCACGGCTCCCAAACTGTAGTAAGGTATGCCAGATAATATGCCAAATGGCATCATTTTTGGCTAACAAAGAATAACAACAATATAAGCAAAAAGGACATTCAATGCAATTATCATCCAAAGATTGTGTTATAAATGTCAAATCTGGATGCTAAGCACTAGAACAATCAATAAGATAAAAACCATCAATATTAAATGTGTCATATGCATGATGGGACTCATTTTAAGAGCCAAAATTAAAGTTAAGAACTAAAAAGACAGGGGTCAATCCCATTGATGAAGACAGAAGGAAAAAACAGAGTTAATGGTCTGTCATGTAAGAAAACTGAAGTAACTTAATATAATCCACACACCAATCGACAAATGCTATGAAAACAATAGACAAACAAGAGTCCTAAAAATACGTGGATAGACAGAATATTGGAAACCTGATAGCAGAAGCACCACATCATAGGGTGAATGACTGAAAGCTATCTCTGACTTGATACTGATAGACAAAAGAGGAAGGAAAGAAGAAGACTTTTACAATTTTAGAAAACAAAAATAAAGTTTGAAAATGGAACTCAACAGAAATACACACAAAAGAAACAAATCTCTGCACCCTGTACAGTTATAAAATGTGTTCTCCAACATCTATGCTTTCTCTAATATAAGTAAAAAAGTAAAGTACCCCTGTCACGCCAAGTGGTGTATAGGGAATATGGTGTTAGTGACCATAAATTTTACAGACCTTCGGCACATGATTTTTGGGGTAATGTGGTCGGTACTACGCCCGTGCCGCTTCACTGTCCCAGAAAAAAATCCGGTACCCATTAAAGGCTGGGTGAACCCGGAGGCCATCGGTTGGGATCGAACCCTACCCCTTGTCCTTTGTAGTCCAGTTCACTAACCACTGAGCTATCGCGGCTCCCTTTCTCTAATATAACCACATCAATTTCCCTCCCATAGAGCTCCATTAATCTATACAAAGATTTATGTATTCTATCAGTGATTTGAACCTTTTGAAACAGAAATCAACACTTAAACACTTTTCTAAATTAAAAAAAAATGATTAATAAATTAATAAATGAAAAGCAAATACAACAAATGAAACATTTAAGACAAGTTTTTACCTTGGTTTCTCTGCCCATCATGTATTCATAGAGAATATTTTTCAGGTACTGAAATGTAACAACTATGCTTTATTGAAGTGCAGAATAAGTAATAATTTTTGCAATTTAATTGTTTGGGATCAACTTTAAAACATGTACCAGATTTTGTCATTAATTTTGTTGAACCCAAATACAACTTTTCAGATGACAAATTCTACAATGTAACAATGTAATTTAATCATTGAATGATTCTTCGGACAAGATAAACATAAAGGTTTTTGACTTAACATTGACTATGCTCTTCAATCTTCTTATGCTTGATGGATACATTAAAATGCTATGTACATTTTATCATAATACAAGAACTAACAATGGATTTGTCCGATGTACAACAAGGATGACCTATCAACTAGACTAATAAATCAAGAACTGATTAAATTGTTCAACACAATGACCAATAACCACTGTCCAGAAGCATAAAATGGTTGATGGTTCTGCCAAATATTGTGATCAACAGGTACAGCACAGATATTCTTCATGGTACATTCAGTGATCACAGAAGGTGAGGCAGACCAAAAGAGATTGGAAAGATACCATGAATGAATGGACAATGACAATGCAAGTGCACAAAGAGGACAACACTACAAACCGAGCAGTAATGTCAAGCAATGGAACTCTAGTACACATGAATGGCAACGGCACATTAGATAAACTATAGTTCTGATGATGAAATAACACCTGACATGACATGCGACACAAACTGGAATATTTTTAATTAAACTTGGGTTAAACATACACAAATGTGTTTGTTTTTGAGTAGTATTGATAGTGCTGATACAGGTTTCTCTGTTCCTTATATGATGGGTGCTAATTCAAGCCCACACATCAGATGATTGTATCTTTAGTGTTTTGAGTATTTGGTACTTTAGTTTGTATAGAGTTTGAATATTGTTAATGGTAATATATATATATATATATATATATATATATATATATATATATATATATATATATATATATATATATATATATATATGAGTATGGATAATAATGTGAATTGTCTCACTTGAGGAGAGACAGTAATGTTTGAGTATGAGTTTAGGGACAGCTTGTAAGAAAATGTGGGCTTTGAGATATCACATGGGTAGGTAGAACTATGAACTTAGAAAAAAGACAAAGACTTGGTACAAGCAGGCATTCGACTCGTGGCTGTGGAGGTGGAAGGATGGAGCTGTCAAAAAGTTAAGATGTTATTACCAGGCCCTGAAGATGAGAGCATGATAATGAAAGGATTTGTGCTGCGTGAAGTAGAGATGTAGTGAACATTGTGCTTAGGATTTATGTCACAAAAATTGTGCTTGCGATTGATGTGAGCTTAGTGAGAACTGGCTTTAGGTAGCCATAGAAATGTTATCAGTAAAGATAGTAGTGGTTAGGTTGTGTGAAACAGACTTTATTGCTAGAGAGATAAACCTAGTTCAGTGAACAGTAGAGACAGAAATGTGTAGAGAACATATGCCTGAATGGCTGTCAGATATCTTCAGAATTATACTTGTATTTTGTTGTAAGTGTTGACAGTTCGTGATGTCATTAAATGTTTGTTAACAAAACTCTACCTCATGTCGTATATTAGAATGAAAGTAGCCAGAGTTGAGATTTGATAGATTAGTCCACAAATACTTGTATCCGCCATCACATGTAATAATATCAGGTACCAACTAGGATCACATAAGGCCATAAGATCAGTCTTGCACTAGTGGTCATGCACCAAAACATTAACAGTAGGGAGGACTGTGTACAACAGCCAGGGCAAGTTATGAATGGACTACCCATTGCATGAAAGCTACCTCAATTAAGGCCTGTAACACTGAGGCTGTGCTGTTGTGTGTAGCATAGGCGATAAATGCCTGGAGAACTATAATAGAATAAATCAACTAAAATAGAATAAATCAACTAAAATAGGATAAAAATCAAGTTTCCTTTACATTTGATGTTGTACCAGTTCTCTTCCCCCAAAAATTATACAGAATTACAACAATAGTAGAAGTCTAAATATTATTACCAGTTCTTAAAAACCGAACACACATATCTGTAACAGTGCCACTGGTGTTCTGTACAACCAAATATCTAATCCTGGCAAATCTATAGCTCCATTCATATATAGGATTAGGATTAGATATAGAATTAGATTGGGGCAGTTTCCTGTTTTATTTTTCAGATATGTCTGTTTCTTAATTTACTGGTGTAGTGATGTAAGAGGTGGGATTTCTCAGAAGAATGTTGAAAGTTTCCTGGACAGCTAAAAAGACCAATGAGGACATTTTCAAAGAGGCCAACACAAAAAGGGAGCTCCTAAAAAAACATCAGAAAGAAACAAATGACATTTTTCGGGCACATCATGCAAAGAGAAAAGTTTGAATATTTAATTCTTTTTCTTCTTTTTTTTCCTCATTTGCCTTTCAGCATCAAGAGGCGATATAATTTGCAATCTTTTGCTCTTCTATTTGCCTCTGTTGCAGTTATGTTTCCTAGTGTTTCTAATATTCTGTCAATCCGTCTTTTTCGTGGTCGGTTCTTGGGTCTGGTGTTCTCGCAACATTTATTGACGGCTCGATATGTTGTGTTTTGATCTTTCTGCCTTATCACAAAGGTTATTCCTAGCTTTTCTTCTCAGTTCTTCATTTGATCTTATAACTCAGACTGTTTCCTGTCATTCATCTAACACATTTCATCTCAGTAGAGGTTATTTTTGTTACTCTTCTTGCATCTAGGGTCCAGGACTGGTTTTAGTAGCACAAAGCTGGGATGAAGATTGTATTGTAGAGTGCCCGTTTTGACCCTAGAGTTATTTCCTCATTGAACAATAGTGGTGATAGCTGTCCAATAATTTGACAAGCTTTGTTGCAGCAATACTTGGTTACAACTGGCAAAATACAGGAAAAGAGAGATTGTGGATGACAATTAGAGAAGATACTAGATGGTTTGGTGACATGGCATGGAAAATAGTAAACAACAGAACTGGTACGAGGCACTGTGGATAGAAAATCATAGAAGGACATGATCACCTACGTCAACTGGTATACCATATGATGATGATGATGATGTAAGAAATGACACAAAGTGTCACAGATTTCTTTCACACATTTTTTAGAATGACAAAGGTCATTCTAAGATAATTTAAAGCCTTCACTTTTGTGATTCTCATGAACTCCTGGTAAGTTTTAAAAAAAAAATGGCATGAAGAAAACAAGATGTAATTAGTTCATGACTCTATTAAATCAATTCACATCACAAACCTCAAACTCTGTGGGTTCTCTGAAAATTGCTGAGTCTGTGTGATTCATAAATGATGAATCCAAGCAAAGTGGAGGATCATCATCATCACTTGCGCTCTTTCGCCCATGTTCCAGGTTTTCCTTCTGCAAAGTCAACAATTTTTAGTGGAAAAGTTATTTTTTTCCCTTTAAAGCCATTTAGATAGTAATTTAATAATCAAACTTAATTTTGAGCAACTCACAGCAATAACAAAAAAATCATTTAAATTTCATTTTATTTTCATTTAAAATAATTTAAATTTAAGTTTCACAAAGTTATTGATTAGCAAGACTGACATTACTGCACACATGGCTATCTCATGGGTACTCTCTTATAGTAAACAGCATAATAGCTGATTATATCATGGTATCACATATTTTATATGAAAGGTACAATCTGGCTTGCTTTGGAGGTACTTCTCTGTCCAAATATTTTTTGGGTTATAAAATCACATATAACTATATTATATTTTATCCACATATTCCATTTTGTAAAATGGTTAAAACTAGTATGAATGATGAGTTAATAAATCTATACATATATTGCGCAATTTCTTTGGATAAATATCAGGTAAATCATAAAATGGAATGGAATATGGAATTTTCAATGCCCCTAGTTATTTTTTTCTTTTCTTTTGCAGTGTATTCTCTTTTTCTATGAATGTCTGCTACTTGTTTTAGTTGGAGCTTTAGAGTGTGTTTCCAAAGATTGTGGTCTGCAGCTATTTCTTCCCAAACTGCAGGGTTTATGTATAGAGTCTTCGTATCACGTTTAAAAAAGGCATACAGATTGTAGTTTTGGGCATCCCCTAGTTATTTTGCTATCTGCTAGTTGTTCATAGAGTATATCTTTTGGTATATGGCCATCTATCATACAGTGCACATGGCCAAGCCAGCGTAACCTGCATTGTTTGAGCAGTGTGTTGACGTTCAGGAGACCTGTGCAAGTCATGACCTCCACGTTTGTCACATGATCCTTCCAGGTGATACCAAGAATACGGTGCAGACATCGTATATGGAATGCATTTAGCCTTCTTTCCTGCTTTGCATAAGTTGTCCAAGATTCGCCGCCATACAGGAGGATACTAATGATGCAGGCATTGTAAACTGTGGCGTTTGTTTTAATTTTCAGTTTGCTGAAGTAATTTATTATTCAAAATGTTTCAGTTTGCTGAAGTAATTCATTATTCTAAATGTTTCAGTTTGCTGAAGTAATTTATTATTCAAAATGTTTCAGTTTGCTGAAGTAATTTATTATTCATTATTTTTAATGTTTCAGTTTGCTGAAGTAATTTATTATTCAAAATGTTTCAGTTTGCTGAAGTAGTTTATTATTCAAAATGTTTCAGTTTGCTGAAGTAGTTTATTATTCTAAATGTTTCAGTTTGCTGAAGTAGTTTATTATTCTAAATGTTTCAGTTTGCTGAAGTAGTTTATTATTCTAAATGTTTCAGTTTGCTGAAGTAGTTCATTATTCTAAATGTTTCAGTTTGCTGAAGTAGTTTATAATTCTAAATGTTTCAGTTTGCTGAAGTAGTTCATTATTCTAAATGTTTCAGTTTGCTGAAGTAATTTATTATTCTAAATGTTTCAGTTTGCTGAAGTAGTTTATTATTCTAAATGTTTCAGTTTGCTGAAGTAGTTTATTATTCTAAATGTTTCAGTTTGCTAAAGTAATTTATTATTCTAAATGTTTCAGTTTGCTGAAGTAATTTATTATTCTAAATGTTTCAGTTTGCTGAAGTAGTTCATTATTCTAAATGTTTCAGTTTGCTGAAGTAGTTTATAATTCTAAATGTTTCAGTTTGCTGAAGTAGTTTATTATTCTAAATGTTTCAGTTTGCTGAAGTAATTTATTATTCTAAATGTTTCAGTTTGCTGAAGTAGTTTATTATTCTAAATGTTTCAGTTTGCTGAAGTAGTTTATTATTCTAAATGTTTCAGTTTGCTAAAGTAATTTATTATTCTAAATGTTTCAGTTTGCTGAAGTAATTTATTATTCTAAATGTTTCAGTTTGCTGAAGTAGTTTATTATTCTAAATGTTTCAGTTTGCTGAAGTAGTTTATTATTCTAAATGTTTTAGTTTGCTGAAGTAGTTTATTATTCTAAATGTTTCAGTTTGCTGAAGTAGTTTATTATTCTAAATGTTTCAGTTTGCTGAAGTAATTTATTATTCTAAATGTAACAACTGAAAACAATGCATAAACAATGTTTTTAAAAAATCATTGAGATTTGTTCACTATATTGTCATACACTTTTTTTTTTATTCAGCATGGAAATGTTTTGATATAAAGATGCTAAAATACTCTAGTGGCTTCTAGTTGTAAAAACCCAAACCTGATGGTTGGCTGTTTTAAAACATCTTGTTGCCTACTCGCATAAAAATGGTAATCAACAAACATTAAATATAGACTATTAGAAGATATACTGATTTACTCAATTATAAAAAAAAACAGGTACATATTAATTAAAAGTGATGCCAGCTCTATCCCATTTAAATGAAAATAAACAGAGATATAGTGTGTATCATGGTGAATAGAATTGGTAATGAAAACATAATATTATTCTAAAGTTCAGATTAATAAGCTGTGAGGATGATCCAATTACCCTGAATCACTAGTGTTGGTTAGTGAGTTATTAGCGAGTCATCATCACTGCACTCTGAACATGTCCATAGGTGCTCAGATCCCCTCCTCAGCAAGTCTTGAAGTGTCCAGCGACTGACGACTCCAGTTCTGTGATGGTTGATTAGTCTTCTTACACGCCCACTAAGTTTCTCATTTCTGGCTGTGCCCATCTTAACTCCCATCTCTTTCATCCGAAGAAGTGATGTGGACTCATGGTTGTCGAAGTCCTTTGTCCTTCACACTTCCCGGATAACATTGATGATGTCCGCCCAATCCATTGGTTGACCATCCTCAACAACAGCGCAGCTAGCCAAGCTGTCCACTCTTTCATTTCATCTGTACTCTCTCATGTCCTGGGACATAGACAAAGGTGACTTTATGTATTTTTGACTTCTGCAATGACTTTATCCATTGCATACATACAGAGCCCATCTCCAGTTTTCTTATCATGCTCATCGAATCACTCAGTCAACAGATGTGGGTGCAGTCTTGTGACTTTAACTAGATGAATGCCTTGGTCGCTGCCATCACCTCCATCGTCATGCTACTCAGTCATTACAATTTGCAAAAAAATAACATGCTAATTTTTGACATTTTAGAAAAAGCAATGATAAAAATGTTAACTTAAACCACAGTAAACCTCCAGATTTGCTTGTTTGAGTTTACTTGAAGACTAAAAGAACACTAGTAGTTCAGATTCACCGATCCTGGTACAAACCATCAGCTAACTTTCTTTCACAACTTCAACTCTATTGCTGTCAGGCCCCTTGACAATTCCTCCAGATTTGAAGATCAAGGCACTTTCGAACATGGAATGTTGTAACTTTCTATAAAATAAAAATTATGTACTTCATGAATTGTTCTATGACCTAATCTAACTGTACTAAAATACAAGATGTCTCATGACCGCACTATTTGTAGGTGAGGGGGTCAGTGCTCTTCCTCGCTGTTATTACTTTTTCCAACTCATTGAACCAAACTTACATTTTTGTCATCAAGGTTGACTGAAGAGTATCAAGCTGTGATTGAACAAACTGCCATAACAAAACCAAAATGGTTGCTGCTTTCTGAATAAACTGAACTAACAAGAACTAAGGTTGTTGTTTTCTGAACAAACTGAACTAACAAGAACTAAGGTTGTTGTTTTCTGAACAAACTGAACTAACAAGAATTAAAACATTTGCTGTTTTCTGAACAAATAGAACTAAAACGTTTGTTGTTTTCTCAGTGCAATGGGAAACAATTACTGTACACTGATAAAATGTGGGATCCATAGCTTTAGAAGATAAAAATCATATGATAATTACTGTGTATACCTGCATGTCATGGTTAGTAGATCCACATAAAACATTTTAAAAGTCCACTTATAAACTCATTAAAAGGAATTTTGACTGAAGAAGAATCTTAATAAAGCTCTACCACACAATAACACCAAAAGCTAATTTTGTTTAATTACAGTGTAAATATGGGGCCACGATAGCTCAGTGGTTAGTGAACTGGACTACAAAGGACAAGAGGTCGGGTTCGATCCTGATTGATGGCTTCCAAGTTCACCCTGCTTTAATTGGGTACCAGATTTTTTTCTGGGAAAGTAAAGTGGCACGGGCATTACTCCAAAAATCATGTACCGAAGGTCCGTAAAAAATCTGGTCACAAACACCATATTCCCTATACGCCACTTGGCGTAACGGGCTCTTTATTTTTACTTTCAGTGTAAATGTTCCCTAGTGTATTGCTAACAATTTTATAAATGTAACCAGCAACATACATATAGAATGTTCGTACGCTGTGTCATCAATTGAAATTACATTTCTTTTTAACTTAAATTTCTCTGGCATGAAAATCAACAATGAACAATAATGGTTGAGGTTATATTCAAATCTTCAAAATAAAAATTGAACAGACATGTATTGCACCTTTCTTAATAGATCTCTTTCTTTGATTTTGTACATGCTCAGCTCTCCATACAACTGTGAAACTTGAGCCTGGGTAAATCAACAGAATACAGAACATTTTTCAACTATTCAGAAATATTAATTTTGTGAAAATGATGAGCTTACATCAAATGTATGTTCTAAGCTATAAGACTGTGCATTGGTCTGTTAAAACAGGTCAAAAGTTTCAGAATATCACAAGTGCTTCATAAATTTCTATATCATCATCATTATCAAGTACCGTGCCTACTGGTATAGGTGATCATGTCTCTCCACTACTTTTTATCTCGACAGTTATTTATCATTTCCGTTGTTGACCTTCTGCCAAGCCATTCTCTTAAGCTGTCTGGTATCTTTTCTCTTTCCTTCCCCCTATCTCTTTGTCCTTCAATTTTTCCAGTTGTTACAATATATTCCAGCTGTTCCCTTCTCATTACATGGCCAAAAATGTAGATTGTTTCTTCCTAATATTTAAATTGCTATATAGTATAGCAAGCATTAAACTAAACAGTGACTCAACTAGTTCATTAAAAAATAACTCAAAGACATCATTAGGTCACATGTCCCTTGCAGAACATTTAATTCATCACAGCCCTTATGAAAAATCTCTGTCTAGCCAGATCTCTCACTTTATCTGTTGTCATGTTCAAGGTCTCTTTGATGCCTTGAAACTACCTTCTTTTAAGTCTGCCCACATGAGTCATCCAGAAACCATGACTTGAATTATTACTCAAAGACTATCAAATAAAAATAACTTTCATGCATCTCACTTATTTATCACATTGATGTGACACTTCTTTATCTACCATCAGACCTTGGTGGGCAGAAAGTCTACAGACACCCCAGCATAAAATAGAATAGCTGCTTCACAGTTGACACGCCACGCACTATTTAACAAACAGTGCTTGATTTCTGTTTGTTTCCTACATGAACATATAATATCTACACTGTAGATGTCTTTAGGACTGTGCTGTATTTTAATTGGTTAGTGAAGTTATACCCATGAAGACCACTGATAAATTCATGTGTCACTCCATCATTTAACATAATAAAAGATGAATGACTGAAAATGAGAAACTGTAGCAAACATTCAGTCTAACGGAGTATTTTTAGACTGATAATGCCACAGCGTTTTTAGATAAACTGTCAGTGCCATAGTATTTTAAAACTGAGTGACTGTGTTATAATGTTGAATACAGTGTTATAGAGTTATTTGTGGGTCATCATGACTGCACTCTGAACATGTCCATAGGTGCTCAGATTCCCTCCTCAGCAAGTCCCGCATTGTACAGCGAATGATGACTCCAGTTCTGTGTTGGTTGATAAGTCCTCTTATACGCCCACTAAGTTTCTCATTTCAGGCTGTGCCCATCTTAACTCCCATCTCTTTCATCCAAAGTAGGAGGTTTTGTGCTTCCGGTGTGACCCGTAATGGTGATGTCTGGCAAGGAAGTGTTATTTCATTGAATCTAGTGACTCCGAATTGCAAGCTCTTGAATCTCATTGAAGCGGTGGGTTGAAGTGACTTTCTTTATTATTTTGTTCTTATAATAATGTAATGTTGCTGAAGCTTGACCAAACTAGTGGGTAGTGCAATACTGTCTTTTATATTAGAGAATAACCACTACTGTGGGGCATCTCCTGATGAAACTAACTAATACTTTGCTATAGTCAGTCTGCTGTAATTACAGATTTACTTCTAGAGAGCAACATTGAAGAGGTGAAATGAGAGTTTGATCAACTATGGGTCACTGACCTTGTCAGCCAACTAAAGACTGGTAACTCTTCCTCATGGTTAATATAGGTAGACAGACACATTACTTGTCAGAACTATTATTTTGTAGGAGTAGATACCAGTGTCTACATTATTCAAGGACACATTCTCATTTTTTGTCACAATCATCAGGAAATGTAGGGGACATCATTCAGTGATGGTCAATGCAGACATCAATGCCCTCATCTGGACAACTGTGACGAGGCAGATTTAGTCATCTATACAGACAGAACCATAATGTGACACCAAAGGAGTGCATGGACATTTACAGTACATTCTGCAGGTAGAACAGTCAAAGAAGACAGCAGTGTATACGTTATGATCACGAGTAGCCTGACAATGGAGGTGACAGGGCATTCATCTGGTTGGAGTCACTAGACTACTATGTATGTAATTTACTAAGTGATCTGATGAGCATAATAAGAGAAAGTGGTCCCTGTACACAGACAGTGGGTTGAATCATTGCAGAAGTCAATGATATGCTGATTCACCTCTGTTTACATCTCTCAACATGCAGGAGTATGGGAAAAATGGAAGCAAGGACAGGTTGGATGGCTGTGTTACCATCAAAGACGGTCAACTAATGGATCATATGAACATTATTAATGCCTTCAGAGATGTGGGAAAGGCACAGAATCTTGACAATTATAAGTCCAAATCACTCCTTCAAATGAAAGAGATTGAAATAAAGATGGGTACACACAGAAATAAGAGGCTTAGTGGGAGCATCCAACACAGAGTAGTGACGATGGGTAGGAACTTGATAAATAACTTTTCTGTCTACTCTAAAATGCTAAATTATGCAGACTTAGTGTTTTTATTTTAAACCATGGCCAAACCTAGGAAAAATACTTTCAATAATATTATTTATTTAGTAAACTAAAAAAATACATTTAAAAAGAAGATTGGTTGAATTACTAACCTGCAAGTCCATATTCTGAAGCTCCAAGTTTTGCATTTCCACTGAGAAGTTGGGATCAAGAACATCCATGTTCAGGCGAGCAGTAGTTGCAGCAAATGATTGTGGCAATGAGTTATGACTAGTCTCTAGTCTGCTGTTGATTTCTGCAAGCTCCAGTCTGTAATCAAGTAAAACAATATTGAAAACTGATAAACAACTATGAAGAAAAAAATTTCAAGATAATATCAAACATTTACTGTTGGCATAGGTCATGTAATTCCACAATTTTCTATCTACAGTGCATTGTATGGAACATTAAGATGATGTTAGGTCAAGCATCAAAGTAACATTAAAGAGCAAGTGTCAAAACTCACTTTACTAAAATGTATACATTTACATACATCTGAATCAAAATAAATCTCTTCTTAGTGCTCTCCCATTGGGTGGGCGTGGATGCATTGTGTCGTTAGTTTATGGCATAGCCACATTATCTGCGCCTTTCAGCCTGACACATCCGTCTTCGGCATAAAATAAATCAAAATTGGTTCATTATTTTCTTTAAGCAGTTCTCTTAACTGATAACTAAGAAAATTTTCAGTAGATGAGTGCACAAACTACTAGTAGAGTAGCTTCAGATTTTCCAAAAAGACATAGTGAAATCAGGAGTTTACATCAGTTTAGAGCTGCAGTGGCTGAACGGTTAGTGCGCCCACTTCCTAAATAGAAGATCCAAATTCAATTCTCAAAAGTGTCTGATTTTTTTCAGACCAACAAAGCTCTGTCCAGCCTTTAAAAGTGGAAACCAGAGATTTTCTTGGGAAGTAAGGGTGGTCTGGTGTGATACCAATCACATCAATGTGCTGTTCTGTCTGTTGTATTTTTGAGTAGAAGGACACATAGGGCATAATTTCTAGATTGTTCACATCTAACAATCTTTGCTATAAGTGTCAGACTTTGCACAAGACATGCATTGAATCTAATCACAAGACTCTGTTCTGGGGAGCCTCTTATGACATCTGTAAATGTTATGGTACATCTTTCTACCTGTGGACATCCTAAGTTTTAATATAACTACCAAGAAAATTAAAGTGAGTTAATAGTGAAAAGGAAAATCATAAACTAAATATAAGAACACCTTAGTTACTAATAGATCAATAATATAGTAAATATTTACTTGTGTTGTTCCTTCATCTGTTCAATGTGACTTGTGAGAAGAATTACTTGTTCTTGCAGTAACTTGTTGTCTCTCTGGGAAGCCTGGCTTTGTTCAAATGTTTCCTTCATAAAATCATACAAGGGGAGAACATTTAATTTTTTATTATGATCAATTATAGAAGCAATAAATCTTTACTGTTAATTTAAAATAAGAAAAACTGTTCAAACACTGCAAGGTGGACTTCATTTTCAAATCAAGAAAACAAATGAAACATAGAAAGACAGAGACATTAATAACTTATGACAGGGACAAATTAAACAAAAAAAAAAATTAAAGATGTGCAGTGCATAAGGAGTTAATACTCTCCATCTTGTAAGGGTAGTCTTTAACTTGTAAGAGTTTTTTATAAAAAGTTAATTTGTAAGGGAAAATAAACCATTTGATGTTTGCATCTTTTTTCTTATATAAATAAATCTACACATACAATTTTATGAAAATAAAATTCATGCAGCATTACAAAAATATACCCCTGCTTATATATGTACTAGCTATGAAACTGTAGGTCTACAAAACAAAACATGATTTTAAGCAGCTATTAATACTGAGGTGAACGAAAAACTCTAAATGGATGCACATAACCAAAATATGTAATTTTAAGTTAATTTTAAAAAAACTTGCAATTACGAACTAATATAATCTAGAAGACAAAGTCAAAGGCTGGATAACATTGTACCAAGAAGAAAGAAAGAAAAAAACAAAGGCTAATCAGCTACACTTTAAGGATTGAGTCTGGTGAGAGAGGGAGGCTGATGGTTGTAGTGGACGAGTAAAACTTGTTCCCCCCCATTTGTAAGACTTTTTTTTTATCTAAGGTATAGATTTACTTTCAAAAGAATTTTAGCCAAAGATGTCTATATCCTTCTCAACTTTCTACAGAGTCACAAAATCTGATTAAACTCAGCAGACATGAGCAGACCAAGATAATTTGACTCAGAGCAGGTCACTATGGCCACAGAGCACACTTACACAAAATAGGACTCAGTGACTTTTCAACATGTGATTGTGGAGCATTTATACAAACTCCTGAGCATATGCTATAGGACTGCAGTACTCTCAACACCTTAAGAACCTAAATATGGCATACAGACACAAACCTGCATGACATTTTTTTTTTTTTTCATTCGCCAGCTTTTACCTCAGACGAAGTCCCTAAAGTTCAAGGGAACTAGTGATGACCTCACACACACTTATTCGTGATGCATGCTGATCTAAAAGTCTAAACACATAGAAATAATTGATTACTGAAGAAGAATTAAAAAATCAGATTGCCCTGTGAAAATAAGTTGTCTTTACAGATACTTGAGAAGTTAATCAACCATGAGCCAGTATTTTATTGAAATTTAAAATAATAGTTTTGGGAACTTTCAGCAGCATTTTCAATTGTACGACCATCACTTTCTCAAGCATCAGCCCAAAGAACAATGATAAAATTGAATGTGCTATATCACAGTAATTTTCTGCCATTTACAGTTTACTCTACAAATCATGAAAACAATTGTTAGAATAATAAATCTAATGAAAACAATTTTTAGAATAAGAAATCTAATGAAAACAATTGTTAGAATAAGAAATATAATGAAAACAATTGTTAGAAGAAATCTAATGAAAACAATTTTTAGAATAAAATATCTAATGAAAACAATTGTTAGAAGAAATCTAATGAAAACAATTTTTAGAATAAGAAATCTAATGGAAACAATTTTTAGAATAAGAAATCTAATGGAACAATTTATAGAATAAGAAATCTAATGGAAACAATTTTTAGAATAAAATATCTAACTTTAAACAATTGTTAGAATAAGAAATCTAATGGAAACAATTTTTAGAATAAGAAATCTAATGGAAACAATTTTTAGAATAAGAAATCTAATGAAAACAATTTTTAGAATAAGAAATCTAATGGAAACAATTTTTAGAATAAGAAATCTAATGGAAACAATTTTTAGAATAAAATATCTAACTTTAAACAATTGTTAGAATAAGAAATCTAATGGAAACAATTTTTAGAATAAGAAATCTAATGGAAACAATTTTTAGAATAAGAAATCTAATGGAAACAATTGTTAGAATAAGAAATCTAATGGAAACAATTTTTAGAATAAGAAATCTAATGGAAACAATTTTTAGAATAAAATATCTAACTTTAAACAATTGTTAGAATAAGAAATCTAATGAAAACAATTGTTAGAAGAAATATAATGAAAACAATTGTTAGAATAAGAAATCTAATGGAAACAATTGTTAGAATAAGAAATCTAATGAAAACAATTTTTAGAATAAGAAATCTAATGAAAATAATTGTTAGAATAAGAAATCTAATGGAAACAATTGTTAGAATAAGAAATCTAATGAAAACAATTTTTAGAATAAGAAATCTAATGAAAACAATTTTTAGAATAAGAAATCTAATGAAAACAATTTTTAGAATAAGAAATCTAATGAAAATAATTGTTAGAATAAGAAATCTAATGGAAACAATTGTTAGAATAAGAATTCTAATGAAAATAATTATTAGAAGAAATCTAATGAAAACAATTGTTAGAATTAGAAATCTAATGAAAATAATTGTCTGAGTAAGAAAACAATTCATACACCATGAGAGAATTTTTAAAAATGTTCATCGGTATAGGACTAAATTGTATAATATCAGCAAATTAATAAACTAATATTGTGTTCCTTTACATACTTTGTTCCTGCTGATCAACTCTTTCTGGTAATGAGAATCATCTCTAGACTTGGTATTCCTTTGCTGTTCAAATCTAAGCTTTGATTCAAGAACATCAATCTGCTGCTTGTAACCAAGTTTTGTAGATGTCAGTTCTGACTGCAGTTCATTAACATGTCTATTCTGTTCAACCTGAAGAGCCTGTTGATATAAGTTAAATAAAGTAGATTATTGATATCTTCACATCAGAAAACATGTAAGTATATGAAGTAAACTTGAACAATTTCAGCTTCATAAAACATGTTTTAATTATATAAAGTAGATTTTCACTAATTAAACTCCAGTAATATGTTTAACATCATCATCAATTAGTGCCCTCTCCGCATCGAAAGTTGGCTACCATGGAGCGCCATTCCACTCTGTCTCTTGCTTTGATGGTGCAGATTGCCATAGGTTGACTTGACCATCTTTTGATGTTACTCGTCCATGTTAGTCTTGGTCTGCCTCTGCCTCTTTTACCTTGTATTTTCCCTTCTAATATTACTTTTATTAAACTGTTGTGTCTTTTAACATGACCAAAAAATTTCATTTGTCTTGCTCTAATTGTGTTTAGTAGTTTTTTTTTCATTTTTAGTTGTTTTAAAACTTCTTCGTTTGTTTTCTTTTCTTTCCATCCAATTCTACCTATTCTTCTATAAATCCACATTTCAAAGGCTTCAATTCTCTGTTCTGTTTTCTGGTCTAATGTCCATGTTTCTGCACCATACAGGAATATTGAGAAGATGTAACATTTTGCTATTCTTAGTTTCAGCCCTGGTGTTATTTGTTTTGACGTTAGTATATTCTTCATGGCATTAATGTTTAACATATATACTTTAAATGACTGCTGGGAATGGACAATCACAACAGAGTGAATAATAACCAAGCAAATGAGATGCTATTGACAAATGAGATGCTATTGACAAATGAGATGCTATTGACAAATGAGATGCTATTGACAAATGAGATGCTATTGACAAATGAGACGCTATTGACAAATCAGATGCTATTGACAAATGAGATGCTATTGACAAATCAGATGCTATTGACAAATCAGATGCTATTGACAAATGAGACGCTATTGACAAATGAGACGCTATTGACAAATGAGATGCTATTGACAAATGAGACGCTATTGACAAATGAGACGCTATTGACAAATGAGATGCTATTGACAAATGAGATGCTATTGACAAATGAGATGCTATTGACAAATCAGATGCTATTGACAAATCAGATGCTATTGACAAATCAGATGCTATTGACAAATGAGATGCTATTGACAAATCAGATGCTATTGACAAATGAGATGCTATTGACAAATCAGATGCTATTGACAAATCAGATGCTATTGACAAATCAGATGCTATTGACAAATCAGATGCTATTGACAAATGAGATGCTATTGACAAACCAGATGCTATTGACAAATCAGATGCTATTGACAAATGAGATGCTATTGACAAATGAGATGCTATTGACAAATCAGATGCTATCGACAAATGAGATGCTATTGACAAATGAGATGCTATTGACAAATGAGATGCTATTGACAAATCAGACGCTATTGACAAATGAGATGCTATTGACAAATGAGATGCTATTGACAAATCAGACGCTATTGACAAATCAGACGCTATTGACAAATGAGATGCTATTGACAAATGAGATGCTATTGACAAATGAGATGCTATTGACAAATCAGATGCTATTGACAAATCAGACGCTATTGACAAATGAGACGCTATTGACAAATGAGATGCTATTGACAAATGAGATGCTATTGACAAATGAGATGCTATTGACAAATCAGATGCTATTGATATATCTTGGGCATGATTATCTTGCAATAGGTCAAACTTCCATTCATACAGACAATGTTATAAAGGTGAAGACTAAGTTTGTTGGGTCATGTTAGAAGGATGGACAATGACTGTATCCTAGACAATTACTATTTGTAGAGCTTAAGGATTGATGAGAGAGGCAAGAGCAGCAGGAATCGGCTCCCTCAATGAGATAGAGCTGCTTGCACAGAACAGAGACAAATGGTGAGATTTGATAGAATATCTTTAAAAGAATTCAAAACTGCTAGAACAAAAATTCAGATAAGGGGAGTATCTTGGACTACGCCCTATGGGCTGGCCACGGCTCAAAAGGTCAATAGATAGATAGATAGATAGATAGAACTTAAAAATGGCAAAAGATCAATGAGCACACCAAATCTTAGGTATAGAGATAATTGTAAAGAATCAAGGAGAGATTTTTTCATCAGCGAAAGGGACAGGAAAAATTTGGTGACAGATCTTATTTGGAGAGCAGAAATAGAGGCGAAAAAATATCTGAATGGGAGCTGATCAAGAGGTCAGAGGACAAATGTCAAATAAGAAAAATGAGGGGGAACCAATATCACAATTAAAGTACAACTACCTGGCCTGACCCTGTGGATCTAACACTGGCAGATTCAGGCATGAGAGAAGCTGTTTATTGAAAAATAAAGCTGACAAGATTTGATGATATTTACTGATTGCTGCACTCTGTATGCCAAGATGACAAAGGTATCTATATATATATATATATATAGGAATTGAAGTCAACGGTCACAACATAAATAATTTGTGATATGCGGATGACACAGTCTTAATAGCAGAGACAGAGAATGAACTACAAGAAATGATAGACATAATAGTAAAAGAAAGCAACAAGAAAGGTCTCAGTCTGAATAGTAAGAAAACAGAAGTAATGGTTATATCGAAGAAACAATCACCACCATCATGCAGCATAAAAATAAACGAGACAAATCTGAAACAAGTGCAATGTTTCAAATACTTGGACACAATAATAACATCAGATGGAAGATGCACCACAGAAATAAAAAGCAGAATAGCTCAGGCCAAGATAGCATTACAGAAAATGAAAAATATCTTATACAACAAATCTATGTCAATAAATATGAGAAAGAGAGTTCATCGGTGCTATATAGAACCAATTCTGACCTATGGAAGCGAATCATGGACAGTGGACAAACAAATGAAAAGATGATTAGAGGCCACAGAGATGAGATTTCTCAGAAGAATGTTGAAAGTTCCCTGGACAGCTAAAAAGACCAATGAGGATGTTCTCAAAGAGGCCAACACAAACAGGGAGCTCTTAAAAAACATCAGAAAGAAGCAATCAACATTTTTCGGGCACATCATGAGAAGAGGAAAGTTGGAATACTTGGTTACAACTGGCAAAATAAAAGGAAAGAGAGATCACGGACGACAAAGAGAGAAAATACTGGATAGCTTTGTGTCATGGCATGGAAAACAGTCAACAACAGAACTGATACGATGCACTGTAGATAGAAGATTGTGGAGGGATATGATTTCCTACGCCAACGGGTATGGCACATGATGATGATGATGATAATATTATATAAAAAAAAGAAACTGCTAAAATAAAGAGTATAGGTTATCATTTATAAATACAAACTTAGATGGTTTGAACATAAGTTGTGGTCAAGATATTTAGCAAAGAATATTCACAGGGCACAGTCAATGAGAAAGAAGTATACATAAAAAGTGATAGGGAGACAACATAAAGAATGGACAGTTTGAAAATCATAAGCACACATAGATTGGCAACAGAAAAAATATGATGCAGAGTGATAGCAAACACACCCAATGACCCCGAAAGGTCAAGAGATTGCAATATTTGACAAATTATGTAATGATGACTTCAGCTATTTAAAACCAAACTGACAACTTATGAGATTTATTGTAACAAGATATTTTCTATTTGGAAAAAGAAAACTTCCACAAACTATAAATGAAAATAAACTTTTGTTCAAATAAACTGCAGAAAGAAGTCATTTCTCTCTCTCTCTGCGATCAGGACTCAATCAGAGTAGGATTCCAGACTCTCACATGAAGTCAGCTGTCAGGTTAAGTGTGTTGATCGCCCCCACAGACAGAACATCACAATTAGAGTCTGCCAGATCCACTCTGATTGAACACCCGTTAAAATGTTGCACTGTGTTCTGCGCCAGTGGCCCAGTGCATCTGATTTCAATCAGCATTTTATTCAGGTTTGCTTTCCTTAGCCTTTGATTGTCCCCAATCTTCCTGCAAGGCAGCAGATTGTCTTTTCTGTAGGGGGATTTTGCCCTTAGATGGTCAGACCTCCCAGGTTTACGAGCACCATCTGCCCAAGTCACTAGAGGTGACTAACACAGACATGCACACACAAAGATATGAGATGTGACTAACACAGACATGCACACAGCGATACAAGGCATGACTAACACAGACACACATCAAGATATGAGATGTGACTAACACAGACATACACGCAAAGATATGACACATGCCTAACATAGACATGCACACAAAGATATGAGATATAACTAACATAGATATGCACACACAAAGATATGAGATATGACTGACATAGATATACATGCACACACAAAGATATGACACATGCCTAACATAGACATGCACACAAAGATATGAGAAGTCATTTAAAAAATAAATCAAATTAAACCTGATAAATAATAAGCATAATGTTTGTAGGTTTTAATATAATGGCATGATTGCTTAGATCTAGGTGCTCGTACCTGAATCTTAGCTTCATATTCAGCTTGCAGCTCTTTAGCGAGCTTGTCCCTCTCTGCTATCTCCTTTCTCAACTGAGTCGGAACATTTTGGTCATTCAAGTCTTGTCCATGCCATTCACTTTCATCTGCAGATATCACGGAACATATGAGCAAAGTTACAAATAAGTGATCAGAGGAAGACAATTTCTAACATAATCTATCTATCTATTGACCTTTCGAGCCGTAACCGGCCCATAGGGCGTAGACCAAGATACACCTTCTCCTATATGAATTTTTGTTCTAGCAGTTTTCTTTTAGAGATATTTTATCAAATCTCGCCATCTGTCTCTGTTCTGTGCAAGCAGTTCTATCTCATTGAGGGAGCCGATTCCTGCTGCTCTTGCCTCTCTCATCAATGTTCTTCTCAGTGTCTCCCTGGGTCTTCCTCTTTTTCTTTTACCTGTTGTTTCCCATATGAGGGCTTGCTTTGCTATTCGATTATTATCTCTTCTCATCACATGTCCAACGTATGACCATCGTCTTTTCTTTATTACTGAAGATATTAGTGGTTGATTGGCGATTTCTCTAATTTCCTCGTTTGTTTTGAATTCGTTCCATTCTATACCAAGTATTTTCCTTAGACATTTATTTTCGAATGCGTTCAACTTTGTTTCTATATCTCTTGTTGTTTTCCAGCTTTCACACGCATACGTAAGGGTTGATAGTACATTTGATTTGAATAGCCTAAGTTTTGTGTTTGTGCTAATGAGTTTTGATTTCCACAACTTTTCAAGGCTTCTGAAAGACATTGCTGCTTTAGCCAGTCTGATTCTAATTTCTTTGCTCGTATCCCCTTCTCGATCAATGTGACTTCCAAGATAGATGAAGTGATCGATCTCTTCTACTGGTTTGTTTTCCATGTATATTTTGTCACTTGTTGGAATTAAACTTTTCATGACTTTAGTCTTTTCATGATTGACTTCAAGCCCAATTTTGCTGGCTATTGATGATAGTTCATTTGTGTTTTCCTGCATCGTTTTTATCTGATTGCTGATGAGAACTATGTCATCAGCAAAGTCCAGGTCCTCCAAATGGTCTCCTTGTATCCATTCGATGCCTTTATTACCAGTGCAGCATTTCTTCATTATGAAGTCCATAACAATTCCAAATAACAAGGGCGATAAAATACATCCTTGTTTAACCCCAGTTTCTATTGGGAAACATTCGCTCAGTCCTTCCTCTGTTCGAACTGCACATGTGTAACCATCATACATGTCTTTGATAATATTTATGATTTTTGATGGTAAGCCATATTGCTTCAGAATTTTCCACAAAGAATCTCTATGAATACTATCAAATGCTTTTTTGAAGTCGATGAAGTTAAGTACAAAAGGTTTTTGCTTTTCAATGTGTTCCTCCAATATAAGTCGTAGAGTGAAAATGTGGTCAAGACAGCTTCTCCCTTTTCTAAACCCAGCCTGTTCTTCACGCATTACTGTATCTATTGAATCCTTTATTCTATTTAGGATGATTTTACAGAATAATTTTGAGGCAACTGACAAAAGTGTCACGCCTCTCCAATTGTTACAATCTCTAAGATTGCCCTTTTTTGGGATCTTAACAATGATTCCTTTTTTCCATTTATGAGGCGTCTTCTCTGTTTTCCAAATGATGTTGAACATTTTTTGGAGATGTATTAAATTATGGCTATCAATTGCCTTGAGGATCTCAGCTGTTAACTTATCCTCTCCAGCAGCCTTGTTATTGGTCATTAGCTTTAAGGTGGTTTCTATTTCACTCAAGGTGAAGTCATCTAAATTTACATCTAATTCTGCTGCTGGTGTTTCAGCTTCAAAATCTATTAAACTGTGAGGTAGTGGACGGTTAAGAATTTCTTTGAAGTGTTCCGCCCAACGGGCTTTTATGTCTGCGCTTGTTGTTAGCATTAATCCAGATTTGTCTAGAATTGGTGTTCCACTGGATGTATAGGTGTTTGTCAGCATCTTTTGTACAGTATAAAGAGTTCTGCTGTCTCCTGTAATTGCAGCTGTCTCTGCTTTCTCTGCCAAGTTGTCTATATAAGCTCTTGTATCTCTTCTTGCCGAACTTTTCACTTTGTTGTCTAATTCTTTGTATGTTGCTTTTGCCAGAACCTTTCCAAGATCTGTCTTTACATTAGTCATGGCTCTCTTCGCTTCTCTTCTTTCTTTGATGTATTTCCATGTGGTGTCTGAGATCCAAGCTCGTTTTTCCATTTTCTTCAGTCCAGCACTTGCTTCTGCTGCTGTCTTTAGTATTTTGCTCTGTGAGTCCCACATTTCATTGATATCTAAGTCTATTTCACCAAGTGCTGAATAACAATTACTTAGCTCTATGTTAAACTTTTCCTTTATGGCTTCATCTTTCAGTTTATGACTATCAATTTTATGTGTAATTGACCTCTTCTGTTGGTTTCTAAATTTTAATCTTATTTTCCCAATGCACAGGTTGTGGTCACTATTAACATCAGCACCTCTGTATGCTCTTACATCTATTAATGATGATCTGAATTGTTGTTTAATACATAGGTGGTCAATTTGATTTGATGTTCTATCATCAGGAGATATCCATGTTGTTTTGTGGATATTTTTATGTGGAAATAATGTCCCACCTATAACTAAATTTTCTATTAACATAAATACAGTCCCAAATAAAGCACTTGTTATCATGACCACCTTCTTCAGGTGCTACACCCATGGTTGTAAGTGAAGTGATCATAGCTCTCCAGATATTCCTAATCCGGTGTTCCAGACTTTTAATATTGTTCAAGTTGACCTCAAATCAATCTAATATAGTCTTCTTCTTCCTTTCAGGTTCTTATGAAGCACTGGTCTTCAACAAACAGATCATTCCATATCTTCCCCATCATCTTCATTTCTGCTTCCACCTGTCTTCTCCAAAAATATTTTGGTCTTCCTCTTTGTCTCTTCCTCTGAGGATTCCAAAGAAGGGGCCTGTTGCCCTCTCAGTTGCCTTCTGCAGTGTGTGTCCTACCCAGTGCAATTGTCTTCATTGTATCTCTTTGTCCAATGGTACTTTCCCACAATTCTAAGTTAGTAATTTTGTCCTGCCATTTCCATCCTTTTATTCTGTTTATTATATTTTCCCAGGCTTGATACAGGAGCTACTGAGTAGTACACACCGTGAACTGTGCGTTTCATCCGTTTTGATCGTGTTTCGATATTCCGATTGCTTACAATGAATTATGATGCCGTATGATGGGGAACAGATGGATGTGTCTACTTTCTGTGCAGTTTTGCCTTATGTCTTTTTGGCATATGCTGAAACTGCTATGATGGGGACTGCAAATATCTTTCTTTGTTTGAGAGATGAGATATTAATTTGGATGATTCCACTGGCATGGGCAGTTGAGCAATTATGGATTTTAATTCGTTAGCAGTGATACCAGGGTCACTATAACCATAATATTTCCCATCCTTTTATTCTGCATATAATATAATGCACACAGTTCCAGCAACTTGTTATTTTTATATATACATGTAGTCCATTCTTGCAGGCTCTCATTCCTCCAACATGTTTGACACAAAGCTCTGTTTTCATTAAAAAAAATAGTATTTTAGTTGTAATTTTGGAAAGTTTGCAGCTATTTATGGATGATATCCTAAGCATAACACATTCCCCTCACTCTTCAAGTTGATATTTTATAAAAGTGGTTTCAATTTGTGACATTACACACAAAATGTACAATTTTTGTTCAGGTTAATATTTATGTATGAGAAAACTGTTTCCATCTCAAAACTACTAAACACCCTAATTGATAGCTGAATCAATATCCAACATATAAATGTTGAGGGTTTTAAACACATCATCCGTGTGCACATCAATTATGCATACTGACATTGTGTGAATGATGAATAAATGAAGAACTCGTTCAGTTTCATATTTTGTGTATGATGAATGAATGAAGCACTCTTTCAGTTTATATTATGTGAATGATGAATGAACGAAGAACTCTTTCAGTTTATATTTTTTATATGATGAATGAATGAATGAATGAAGCATTCTTTCAGTTTATATTGTTATGTATGATGAATGAATGAAGCACTCATTCAGTTTATATTTTGTGTAGGATTCTTTCAATCAGTAATTCATGCACAATCAGTGAGATGAATTTTTTTCAATCAATAATTCATGCACAACCAGTGAGATGAATTTTTTCAATCAATAATTCATGCACAACCAGTGAGATGAATTCTTTCCATCAGTAATTCATATAAAACCAGTGAGGTTAATTCTTTCAATCAGTAATTCATGCACAATCAGTGAGATGAATTTTTTTCAATCAATAATTCATGCACAACCAGTGAGATGAATTTTTTCAATCAATAATTCATGCACAACCAGTGAGATGAATTCTTTCCATCAGTAATTCATATAAAACCAGTGAGGTTAATTCTTTCAATCAGTAATTCATGCACAGATGGCGACAAGAAATGAGAAACACAATCTAATAGAATGCATTAACAAATATTTACCTGCGTATACACTTTTCTTGCTCCTTAACTCTTTCTCCTTTTCTGTCTTTAAAAGCTTCTTTTCCAGTTTAATTTCTGGTATTTGTTCATTTGCTTGTTTTTCAACAACAATCTCTTGAGATTTGTGTATTGCATCCTCTAGTTCTGTTTTCTGAGTTGCAAGTTCGCCGTCTTTATCAGATTTCAGCAAATCTAAACTCTTGTGAAATTCATCATTTCTTGATCCCACATTCTCAGTCTCTCTTACAAATTGCACTTTACTGTTGTCACTATTTGCATATCTTAAACTTAGCTCTTCTAAAAGTAAACGGTTTTCTTCTTCAAGTTTTTCAACAAACCCTCTTAGAGTTTGTTCAGTCTGTTCAAATTCTTTTTCTTTTTGATAACATTGCTCAGTCAAAGACTCTTTTATCTTCATTCCCTGTTCTACTTGGGATTTCAAATCTTGAATGACACTTTCACATTCTGTAGTAAACACCTCCTTTGACTGTTTAAGCTCATTGACTTCTTTTGTTTTACTGGCTATAGATTCTTCTAATTCTGAGATGAATTCCTGTTGTTTATCAAGTTGTTGTTTATCAAATTGTTGTTTATCAAGCAAAACAAAGTTCTCATCCTGAAGCTGCTTCTTCACTTGAGCTATGTAGGCCTCTGCCTTTTTCTTGTACTCATCCAATTTTGAACTGCTCCGAGAATCCATCTCTGAGAGTTCAGCAGCTTGTGTCTGTTGTAACTGGCTCAGCTTTGTCTCATAGTCTTGTTTAATTTGTTCCTGCTGGGATTCATTTTCTGAAAGTTTTCTTTCCATCTTCACCACCAATGAAGCATGCTCTTTCAGTGACTTTTCAAAAGCATCTACACTGACAAGTAATTTTGACTTTAATTCTTCATTTTCTACAGTCAACTGTGACAACTCATTTTGAAGATACAACTTCTCTGTTTGGACATTCTCTAGTTCTGTTGATAATGATGAACTAGATTGAACCTTTAAGTTAAGATCAGCAAACTTACTCTGGACTTCATCAAGTTCATTTTGTGTTTTCTCTAGCAGATATTCAAGATCTAGACATTTTTTATTTGCTTCTTCATTTTCTTGTTTCAGCTTTTCTTTCTCCTGAAAGAACACATTTTCTAAATCTGTATATTTGTTTTCTAAATTTCTGACAATTGTTTCCTTTTCTTGCAATAAAGTAAGTTTAGTCTGAAGTGTGTCATTCATAATTTGAAGATTAGTTTCATGATCTTTTATCTTTGTTTCAGCCTCTGTCAACTTGTTATGTATCTGTTTAAAGTTCACCTGTGTTTCCTCCAGAATTTCTTGCATATTTTTCTCACTTTCTGTTATATCAGATTTTAATTCTGTTAACTCACTGTCCTTAGACTTGATCAGAGCTGTCATTTCAACAACTTTATGCTCTAGATCAACAATAGTATCTCTTGAAGACCCTGTATTCTCCTCCAACTGTAGAAGTCGCGTATTTGCCCTTGTTAGTTCAGAATACATTTCACTCTTAGCTACTTTTTCCATCTGTAATGTTGTTTCAAGCTCTTCAATAGTTTTCTTTGCTTGAGTCTTAATTTCCTTGAGCTTGGCAGTGTACCTCTGTTTGAGATCACTCATCTTCAGTTCTGCATCTTGTTTGATAATTTTGATTTCATTTTGTAGTTGACTCAGCTGTTTCTCTTCTTCACCCTTAGCACTCTGAAGCAAATTAGAAGAGATGCTCACTTGACTTTGAGTTTCATGAAGCTGCTGTTTCAGAACATTAATTTCATCTTTAAGTAAGTCCTCTCGTTGTTCTAGCTGAAACTTTTCCTCCACTAATTTATCTTCATAGCTCTGAATGCACTCCTGCAGCTTTTCATTTGCCTCTTTGAGCTGAGATTTTAGAGCTTGAGTAGCAGTTTGAAGTTCTGTGATCTGAGAGTCCCAGTCTGACTTTAAAATATCTATTTCTCTAGCATGATTCAGCGCTGACTCTTCCATTGCCTCCTCATGAAGACCTCTAAGATACTTGACCTCTTCCTCTAAAGCAATGATACTGCTGCTTTTAGTCTCCAGTTGAGATTCTAGTTTACTTAATTTAGAATAATTATCTACTTTAAACTTTTCCAAATGCTCTTGCAGACTTCTTGCAGAAGTGTCATTTTCCAGGGACGTGTCCGTTGTAAACAAATTTTTCAATAAGGCATACTCCATAATTTTCTGGTTGACTTCACTGAGCAGAGCTTCTTTACCTTGAAGTTCAGCATCATGTTTTTCCTGAGCTTCTTTCAGCTGTGCTGACAAGGCATTTCTCTGAGCATGAAATTCTTCTGCTCTTTCTGTCTGCCATGTCAGCTGCTTATACAAGCTTTCTTGTTCAGCTGATATTGTTCCTGCCATTGACTCAAGTTTAATATCCTTTTCATGTAGCAGTTCTTTTAAAGACTGAATTTGGGATACAAGACTTTCATTCTGTTCAGGCAATGACTGTTCATTAAGTGACTGTAGTCTGCTGGTAAGCTGCTGAATTTGGCCATCTTTTTCCACTAATTGTAAATTCAAAGAGTCTGTCTCCATGTTATGCCTTTCAGTTGTTTCTTTCATCTGTGAAATCATATTATCAAGCTCTGTCTGGACATTCTGAGATTTTGCAGAACTTAACTCTTGTATTAAGCTGTCCTTGTCTAATAGTTTTTGCTGCAAGTCTGCAATTTGTTGTAAGTAAGAAGTGATGCCCTCAAGTTCTTGACTATGGTTATCACTTGACTTTTGAAATGTGGTTTCTAATTTAGCTGCCTTTTCATCCACAGCTTCTTGAGGCTTTTGCTCTTGATATATATGCTGTTCATTTTTCAAAATTTCTAAGTTCTTCTGCAAATCTTCATTATTAAGATCTTTTTGTGATGTCAACTCTCTAATGCTTTCATCAAAATGTTTCTCCTTTTCTTTCAATTCATGTTCATGTTGTTCTTTAAGTTTGTTAATGAACTCTTTGAACTTTGCTTGTTTTTTATCAAACTCTTCCTTGAAAGTTTGTTCTAGAGCTCTCATTTCCTCATTATGTTTCATAATTTTCTCTTCACAACCTTTTATCAGAGATTCTTTTTCTATTAAAGAATTTCTCATATCCTCACAGTCCTTTTGTTGTTTACTTAATTGTTCCGTTAAGGAATCTTTGATTTCCTTGAGCCCTTTAACTTTTGCATTGGCTTCATTTTTAACTTTTCAAATTTGTCAAGGCTCTTGGCCAGTGCAGCTTCATACTGACTATTTGATTGGGACTTTATCTGAATGTCTGCAGTCAAATTATCAATTTTGATTTCTAAAGATTTGACGAAATTGACATTGTCATCCACTACAGACCGCAAGGCTATGTTTTCATCATTCTTAGACAACAATGCTTTATTTAGTGCATCTATGTCATCTTTTAGGATGTCTATCTGTGAAGAAAACTCACTGACCTTTAGCTCATGTACCTGTTTTTCTTCTGCAAATTGTTGAATAAGTGCCTCATGTCGATCATGGAGCTTTTCATTCATTTCTTCTTTTGAAACTTTTAAATCTTCAACAATGTTCTCAAGGAAGGTAAGCTTCTGCTCTAAGCTCGATTTTTCTCTTTCTACAGTACTCTGGCAGGACTCTAATGTCCTAATAACTTCTTGAAGTTGCCCTACCTGAATTTCAAACTCTCTAGATTTAGATTCTGTTTCGTTTTTCTCTGCTAATGTCTCTTCTAAGCATTTCTCTAATTCTTCCACTCTAATTCTACTATTCTCTACATTTTTCTTCAAACATTCATGTTCTTCATCCAATTCTTTAATCCGTTCCTTCAGTTCTTGTATATAATGGTCATCTGATCTTTCCTTCTCATGGCCAGATTGTGCCATCACATGTTGAAGTCCGCCTCCACCTACACTATTTTCTGTATTTAAAAGAACAAGTTCATTCTTCGCAGCAGCAAGTTCTTCTTTCACAACCTTAAGCTCTTCAGATAAATTCTGGCACACAAGTTTGAGTTCTGAATTTGAGTCTTCTAAAGTTTTAACTTGAACTACTGTGGTGTTTTCTTGGTCTATTTGGTTTTTAGTTTTTTTAATTGGGTCTTCACTTTCAGAAAAATGCTGATTCACTTGTTCTGTTGAATCCTGAAAACAGATGAACCAGTAAAAGTTACTTTTCTGTGTAAACAAAAAAGGACAAACATCTGCTTTATGATATTACATATAGCTTCAACAATTAAAAGGTAAATGTAAATGTACTCCCATAGTAAATAACCCAAAAGGTGTATGAAGTATTTGCCATTTCATATTCCTAGGCCCCAGCAAGTAAAAAATAATAGGATAAATAATAGCCATCCATCATGAGCAACAGACTTGTTTAACTTCACTTTTGTGTGTACAGAGATGACTGTACAATCTACATGTGACACAAAATCATCTGCCACAGGCAAAATATGTATCATATGAGCTCATGATATGGATGCTGACTGTTTTATTATTTCTTGCAGCTTTCTTTGTTTCTCAGCAAAGTGATTAAATACAATGATGTCCCTGTGCTAATGTCTGTTTCAGACAAGTATAGTACTCATGGGTTACCTGGAGCATGTTCTTATCATGGACAAAAATACCATTAACATTTTATATAAAGGTCAGTGTATTAATGACTGACACACTCTCACACTCAAGATGTAAAAATTAAAAGTAAAGTGAAGAGCCCCGTCATGCCAAGTGGTATATTGGGAATATGATGTTAGTGACCATAAGTTTTACAGACCTTCGACACATGATTTTTAGAGTAATGTGGTCAGTACGCCTGTGGCGATCTACTTTCCAAGAAAAAAATCTGGTACCCATTAAAGGCCGGGTTAACCTGGAAGCCATCGATCAGGATCGAACCCAACCTCTTGACCTTTCAGTACAGTTCACGAACCACTAAGCTATCATGGCTAATATGTAAAAAATGACACATTAAAAACTTAAATTAAACATGCGCTGTCAGTCTTACTTTTCAGTCTATACACACTGAAGGACATAGGGGGGAGGAGACCTAAGCACTTATTCAAGTATCCATTGTGTAATGAGGATGGTTCATTGACTATTTTAACCCTACAATACGATACTTATTTGTACCTAACTGTTTTACGAAACTATCATAAAATTTACAACTCAACCTTGTAAACCCTTAAAAACCCTTGTAACTTTGAGAACAATTTTTTTCGCCCATTTTTGTTACAAAAATGTTTTAAAAAATTACATTTAGGAATAAATAAAATTTTAAAATAATCCAAAAAATTAATAAGCACAGTCAGTACAAAGCTGGAGATTATGTCAACAAAAAATAGCATTATTACAAACAACACAAAAGTTTATTGTCATTTCTCTGGCTTTTGACCAGCATAGGTAACAAACTGTTTGTTAGGAGTTAACTTGAGTTTGAGCTGTCAGCTTTGGGTTCAATTTTTAAAATGTCTCTATATTTTACTTACCAAAACTGAAAATTACAATTTCACAAAACAATCATATATTTTAATGACAAATTGGCAGTATTTAAAAAAATAAAACATGTGGCCTCAATAACACTGAGAAGTAATATACCTCTATATTGATTGCAGTCTCTCTTGCTATCTTTATTTTTCAATATTGGTATGATGATTAACTGTTGGCAGTCTTCTGAGGCTTTTTGTTGGTGCCATGCTGCATTAAATATTCTGTGCAGCTATGTAACTCCTGTTTCTCCTGCTATTGCTATTATTTCTACTGGTATGTTATCTATCCCCGGTGCTTTATTTCTTGGTGCATACTTGTTAACTTCTTAGAATTTCTCTTTCAAGATGTTGAGTTCAGTGTTTGTGCATTCTTGCAAAGTTTTTGCTGTGCTATTGGTAGGTGGTGCCTAGTTTAATAGGCAAAATATTCTTTTCATCTCTGTTGCACATATTGGTTATTTGATATTGGCTGTCTGTATTTGTCATTTATGAGCACAGTAGGATCATGGTTTTCTTTTCTCGCTCTTGTGGCTTTCACTGCTTTGTAGAAATCTCTTGTGGCTGTCTTGAAGTCCCTGCTCATGTTTTGTCAGAATTCTGTCCAGTTCTTTTGCTTAGCTTCTTTAATCAAAATTTTATCTTTTTTCTAAACTAAGGCATATTTTTCCTGGTTCTTATTCTCCCTCCAATTTGTAAACAGTTTCCTCTTTTCTTTAATTGCTTCGTTCCACTATGGGATACTCTTTTTTCCGTCTTTTGTCCTTGGTTTTGTTCCACATACTGTTTTTGAGATGTTGATTACTGTTTTCTTAAACTGTTTCCACTCTTCTTCTACTGTGCTTACTTCATTAGGGAGTTTCTTGAATTACGCTGTTAGTTTTTCTTCTAGGGTTTTCCTTGATTCTTTATCTTTTAATTGTTTTATTTTTATTGTGTGTTTTTTTTTTTTGCTTCTTTTCTTTCTTTGTGTATCTTCTCTTAGTTTTTGACTGTCTGAGTGTCATCATAACTATCTTATAGTCAGTGTCATCTGTGATACTAGGGTTTAGCTATGCTGTCGGTTACTCTTTTTTTTTTGTTCTGTTGTCTTGTTAGTATAAAATCTATCTGGCTTCTGCATGTTGTATCATTCCATTTGTACCAGGTGTATAATTGCGAGTCTCTGTGTTTGAAGACTGTGTTGGTGATAAACAAATCATTTTTATTACAAAATTCCAGCAGTCTGCTTCCATTTTCATTTATTTCAGCTGTCTTATCACTAAAGGGTCCCATATCTCTGTTTTCACTGTATCATTTCCTAAGCCTTCCATTAAAATCTCCCATCACTAACATGTCGTTGCTTTCATCAGTCTTGTTGACAATTTCATTTAGTGTATTATAGAATTCTTCATTGCCTTTTTCATTGTTAAAATGGTGCATAAATCTGTATGTAAGTTATTTTTGGTTGTCTTCTAGTAGTCTGGTTGTGATTATTCTTTCAGAGTAGTATTTTATTCTTTGCGTGTTCTGGGTCGATGATAAAGCCTACTCCATGTGTTGCTCTTTCTGTGTTGTTAACTCCTGAGAACATTATCTTGTAGCTCATGTGTGTTTTCTTTATCTGCCTCTGGTGTCTGCTAATCATGGTATTTTAATTTTCCTTTTTATCATTTCTTCTATATATTCAACTTCTTTGTTTTTTACTCCGCATATATTGATGGTTGCTACTTTATATAATCATATAATATTATTATTATTAGAATATAAATTATTATAATCTTTGTGGTCTATCGCCATTTTTCTGTGATTTCTTTGAGCATAAAACGTTTATCACTTACCGACCTGATGAGTCTGTTGTAAGTTAAGGGCTTAACATAAAAACACAACCTGGGGGTAGTCCCGAGATATTTTCCCATGTGTGAGATTGCTAGGTGTCACTTGTGATCTTTTACGGTCTAACTATAAATTTTTAGATGGTTACATTTAAAAAGTACTTATCTGATCTTGTCCTCCTTGAATAGAACACTTTACACATCATTTTAAAAATACATATGCGTTAAAAACACTTTTTTGGTCACGTATATATTATACATATATATATTATAAACTACATTAAGTATTTTACATGACAAATTAAAAATCAAATCACAGGAGAGCTACGATTATACATTAAGCATTTTACATGATATATAAGTGACAATTAAATTACACTAAAACATTACTATTGACTGTTAGAATTGTCAAACTCACCTCCACACATGATGCTTGATTTCGTTTCCTATTTGTCAATTCATCTACATCTTTGTTCAACAGTTCTACAGCATCCACTGGCTTTGCCTGGTTTAATGAGTAAGAGTTTCTCATCTCCTCAATTTGATCTTTTGTCACTGCGAGAAAACTTTCCAGTTTGACTTTTTCACTTTCATACTGACTCTTGTAATAATTTTCCATTTCATTGTTGGATTCCTGTCAAAATATTTGTTGCAAATCATAAATAAGAAATATATAATAAATTTGCAATTAAATAATATTGAAGAATTATTCAAATATTTTGTTTATATAAAAGAACAAACTAAATTATTTTAAAAGAATTGAACTATAAAGAATTTTATGAAACAAAGAATACTGACATTTTTAGCAAGTTATAAAATGTAGAGGTCTCATAATACAAGAATGTAGAATCAGCTCCTGAAAAGCAAAGCAGGGAGTAATCTTTGAGATGATGGGATAAGATACCAATGACTTCTTACAGTTTACAATCAGGAGTAATGCAATCTGTTTATCTTTACTTATTAATTTATATTTCCATTTATTTTGAACCTGGTATTTCATTGGGAGAGTGGATGGCTGATTGATAACGCGTTATACTCAAAATCAGATGAATGTGGGGTCCAAAAATTTTTCCTATCAGGAGTGAAATAAAAACTCAGACCCCAATATCTCATGGTGATTGCTCAAGACAAGCGACCTTTATTCTCTAGACCTGTATGTCTCCCCAGCAGATGGCATAATGCTGCAAATATATTTTTTATGTGCTCTTCCTAGTATTTTATCATGCACTTAAAAATCATATCTGTGCATAGAGTAAACTATCAAAAAGAAACATAACATGCAGCCTTGTCTAACTCCTCTCTTTACATCAGTAGAGTAGGGAGTTGTTTCCGATGTGACTTACATATGAGCCGTAAGTCTCTATTTACCTAAATGCTCTTCTTTCAAACATTCTAAAAGATGTTTATACATTGTATAAAAATGTGTGTACAGTTCATGAGGTATGCATAAACTACTTTGTATATTTATGTACTTCTTGTACAAAGGATTATCCTTGCTGACAGTGTCCATTATTACTTTGATCTTTTTCTAACCCATACAGGATTTGCGATCATCTTGACTGACTCACAATGCATGCTTCACTGAATTGACAAGAACACACTCTGCAAAGAGTGGATACACATCCATTCATCCATCTGTCCGTCCGTCCATTACAGACGTTAACATTAACATTTAGACAACATAAAATAGTAGGCAATCTTTTGAAAGTCACACAGGAGAGGAATTGTTGAAGACAAGTAGGGCAGAAAGAAATGACAGAATTATGGATAGAAGATTAACAACAAGTGATGACCAAAAAGCAGCCAGAATGTATAACCAGTTAAAAAAGTATGTAGGCTTGAAATTTCATATCCCTGAACCTTTAGTGATTGATGGTTCAGTAGTAGTTGGAATGTATAATCAAGACAACAGACCATAGGTGTTGAAGGAATGTATAACCAAGACAACAAACCATAGATGTTGAAGGAATGTATAACCAAGACAACAGACCCTAGGTGTTGAAGGAATGTATAATCAAGACAACAGACCATAGGTGTTGAAGGAATGTATAACCAAGACAACAAACCATAGATGTTGAAGGCTTGTATAACCAAGACAACAAACCCTAGGTGTTGAAGGAATGTATAACCAAGACAACAGACCATAGGTGTTGAAGGAATGTATAACCAAGACAACAGACCATAGGTGTTGAAGGAATGTATAACCAAGACAACAAACCCTAGGTGTTGAAGGAATGTATAACCAAGACAACAGACCATAGGTGTTGAAGGAATGTATAACCAAGACAACAAACCACAGGTGTTGAAGGAATGTATAACCAAGACAACAGACCATAGGTGTTGAAGGAATATAAACCAAGAAACAGACCCTAGGTGTTGAAGGAATGTATAACCAAGACAACAGACCCTAGGTGTTGAAGGAATGTATAACCAAGACAACAGACCACAGGTGTTGAAGGAATGTATAACCAAGACAACAGACCACAGGTGTTGAAGGAATGTATAACCAAGACAACAAACCATAGGTGTTGAAGGAATGTATAACCAAGACAACAAACCATAGGTGTTGAAGGAATGTATAATCAAGACAACAGACCCTAGGTGTTGAAGGTCCATATCACAAAATCTCAAATATTGAGTCAGCATCTAATCTGACACGATTTTATTTGCAGACCAACCTGCATCTCACGCTCATGTTTGTAGGCCAAATGTTGAATCTCCTCTCTATGCCTCTGCTTCAGTGACTCAATTTCTTCTGTTGCTTTGAGAAGGAGTGCATTCTTTTCTCTCTGCACAGCTTCCTCTTGCTTTAGCTGCATCTCATAAATGTGTCTGCTGTGTTCAGTTTCCTTAAGGTTCAGTTTATCTTTAAGTTCAGATATTTTATGCCCTGTGTCTTCTTGGAACTTTGAGAATCTGTTAGTGAGTTTTATCTTCTCCTATATTTGAGGAGAGAGAAAAAAGACTTGTTTATAACGAGCAAAGAAGAAATTAAATATAAATATTGAGAATAAATACTTCCTACCTCTTAAATACTGCTGCACACAGACTAAATACATTTCTTTATAAATTTATTTTAGGTTAGCTTGTGGCAGAGTTCTTGTTGTTTGCTGATTTATCTGTAGTCTCTTTAACTAGTATCATTCAACACTTATTACTTTCACTCTAACATTCACGTGAACACACAATTGTAAGTCACCATCATATTTTGTGATCAAATACAACACAGTCTTTATTACGAATTCCACATCAAAACTTAACAACTGGTTCCGTACAATTAACAAACTATACTGTCCTCTTATAACCTAAATGTTCTTTATTGTTACTGTGTCGAGCCTATCGGCGATGTATATTGACAAGTAACGCTCGTGATCGTATACAAGTTAACTCTCAATCTTATAGATTAGACCTTGAGGTCTTACTTCTAAACCTAAATCACAAAAATCTCTGTAAGAACTCTAGTAATCAATCTCCTGATTTCCTTACTCTAACTTCAGGCAGGTTCACTACTCTCTCCTGCTCATCTGACTGGCTTCCACCCGTGAGATGACTGGGTGGAAGAAGAAGCAAAAGAGACGACCCCAAAGCCACATCCTGCCGTCCTTTTTATCCCCTGACGTGGTCACGCCTAAACCTGAATATAGGTGTGGTCTATTTTGGGCTCTTGGTAATACTCTCAACCTATTGGTTGCTTGTTTGACTACGGCCTGTAGGCCTCAGGTCGATTTCTGCGAAGTCTCGACCGTATCTGTAAATCACTATAATTAGACCTGAAGCCAATTCAAAACGTTCGCCGCTGTTGACATCACAAGACTTTGCAGCGCCAGTAAGTCTATTGACCAACTCTCTTGCCGTCGGCTTATCTTCGAATGTTTCTATTGTTTATCCGTGATAGCTACCTTATATCAGCAAGTGTCAGACATTCGTTTGTACGGGATCTATCGCTCCTTCGTTGTGTTACGTAACTTCTTTTGGCCTGTGGCGACATCTGTTTGGATTCCCCTGCTCAGTTTAGACACCTGCCGTCTCTTGTGGACGGTTTTCTTGTTTGTTATATCTTCGGCACCTGACTTTGTTGACCCAACTTATACTTGTTAATTTCTTAAGTCTCCTTTTCATTCTATGTCGGCCTCGGCTTATCCTTCCTCTCATTTTTGTTCTTGCATTCCTTTATTCTTCCTCTGACGTTCGTTCTATTCTCCCTCTACTCTCCTCATTGCCCTTCATGACTCAGTCACACTATAACAAGCTTAATTCATACATTATAAGCATATGGTAAGGTGTTGAATAATATAAGAAAAGATTTATTTTATGAAAATAATTTAACAAATTAAACTTATTTAAAAGGTTTTAATAATTAAATAAATACAACTGAAATAAAAACATATCACATTTATGATGATTTAGTGTAGCGTTTTTTATCATTATAAAATAATGTATATAAATATAAAATAAATATGGGCAGAACACAATGTATCACTAAACAAAAAAGCTTTGACATGGAGAAGTGTGTACATACTGAACTGAGCTCCTCTATCTGCAACAGAAGTCTGTCTTTCTGCTCATCTAGACCTGTGAGTGCCGCCATTTTTTGTAGTTCCCTTTCTTCAAGAGCAAGTTTAACATCCTCCTCTTTCTCTTTCAGCTTATGCCTCACTTCCTCCTGCAGTGATGCCAAAGCCAACTCTTTTTCCCTGTCCTAGTGAAAGACACAAGAAAACATTCATCATCATCATCGAGTGCCTTCTCCGCAACGAAGGTTGGTTACCATGGATCGCCATTCTACTCTGTTTCTTGCTTTGATGGTGCAGGCTGTCACAGATTGACTTGTCCATCTTTTGATGTTACTCGTCCATGTTAGTTTTGGTCTGCCTCTGCCTCTTTTACCTTGTATTTTCCCTTCCAATATTACCTTTAGTAAGCTGTTGTGTCTTTTAACATGCCCCAAAAATTTCATTGTCTTGTTTTAATTGTATTTAGTAGTTCTTTTTTTATTTTCAGTTGTTTTAAAACTTCATCGTTTGTTTTCTTTTCTTTCCATCAAATTCTACCTATTCTTCTATAAATCCACATTTCAAAGGCTTCAATTTTCTGTTCTGCTTTCTTGTCTAATGTCCATGTTTCTGCACCATACAGGAATATTGAAAAGATGTAACATTTTGACGAATATGGCAGACCACAGTGAAAGAGATTGGAGCCTCATCACGTAACACTCCAAAGAAAGCAATGGAGAGAAATTCTAACTACTGTATTAAGAACAAATTAAAAATAGCTACATGGAATGTTAGGACCTTATACCAACAAGGAAAATTAGAAAATCTAATGGTAGAAGCCTAGCGATTAAACATAGATATCTTAGGCATATCAGAAACAAGATGGAAGGAGAGTGGATACATACAAGAAAACATTGCATTAAGATATTATCCAATATTTATCTCAAACCTGAGTCTCCTCTAATAATTTCATTTTCATGATGAAGATATTTGAGACAAATGTTTCTGTGGAACTATTTAAAAGACATTGTTTACTCTTCCATTTAAATAGTAATTAAATGGTTGCACTGAATTTCACGGTTACATATGAATGTTTTCCCTAGTTGCATCAAAAGCTGCCTGAACAAGCCACTTTTATTTTCAAGTCTTATAAGAAGTCACAGGCTTACCCCAGAAATAGAATAAATGCTATAGCACTGATATCACCAAAAGTAAATAAATGTAAAAGTGAAAGTAATATAGTATGTAACACTGCACCGTCATCATAATGGCTCATTATATATCCCTAGACTGGTCATACGCTAATGTTGAAAGACGAAATAACGGATCTTTGTTCATGACTTTCCAGCACTGGGGTGACTCTCGGAGTTTCATGTTAGTCAGGAAGGATGTTGTCTAAATTCAAGATGGCTACTGTGTGATCTAGGGTAGACATGCTTGCTGCCTGCTTGTTTGCTGCATTTGATGACTAAAAGAGTACACTGCTTCATCACTCGCCCTTAAAAGGACTTTAAGTTGGTGTATCTGCATTGTGTTTTGGCTTGCAGTATAATTGTGATATTTGCGCCTTTAGGCCCAACATGAGACATCCGACTTCAGCGCAACATTTTTGAGAACCAGGTTATCTTCCCTCTTTGATCCCTACTTGCTTGGCCAGACTAGACAGGTTAGTCTGTTAAAAGAGACACCATGGAGAGGTGGAGCAGGGTCTGGATGGTTCTGGTTCACTGATCCTGGTGCAAGCCATCAGCTGTGGGTCGCTGACAACTTTCAGCTCTGGTGCTGTGAGGTGCGCCTTCGCCTCTGGGTAGACATGTTATTTTATAATTTCAATATGTGGTTTATAATTTCACAAATTCACTTTGTCAGTCTGTTGTTTGATGTGCGACAGGGATAATCCGACGACTAACTGTGTTTTATAAGTTCGGAATTGGAGTAAAAAACTATGTCCTAACATCATCAAGCACTATACATTTTTAAAAATATGATGATCATCATTTTCAGGAGGACATGAACTTCCAGTATGGTGAATAGGCAGCAGGAACCATTGAAGGCTATATATGAAAAGTGTTCCTTGTTGCAGTTTCCTCATATTCCAAGTCCGGCTTGTTGCAGGAGCTACTGAGTTAAGTGCTCTGTGCACACCGTGAGCTACGTGTTTCATCCGTTTTCATCATGTTTCAATATTCCAATTGTTTACAATGATATCGTATGACAAGGAACAGTTAGATGGCTGTGTTCACTTTCTGTGTGGTTTCACCGTATGTCTTTAGGCGTGTACTGAGACTGCTGTGATGGAACTACAGCTACCTTTCTTTGTTTGGGAGATGAGATAGTAATCTGGATGATTCCACTGGCATGGGCGGTTGAGCAATTATGGATTTTAATTCACTTGCAGTGATACCTGGGTCTTCCATAACCATAATTGCAACAACAGGCGTAAATGATCACATTTCTCCCTAAGATTTAATACCTAGTAAATTGTCTGCAGCCATCAATGAAAATGATCTTAACAATTTTTGCTACATTTCATTTCTCTGGGTGTTATGGGCTATTAAATCAGAAATGCAGACACAATGAATGAAGCCAGTGTGCATAAACATAAATGTTGAAACTCAGTAGAAAAATGCTTCTATTCTATGTCCCTATGGAGGCTCTGACTAACCAGCCTGAGCAAGCAAGAAGGGTTGAAAGCCAACTTGCTGCTCAAAAATGTTGTATTGAAGTTGGATGAGTGTGGCCAAAGACACTGCTGCAAACTACAATGCAATGCAATTAAGTCAATTTAACATCAGTTTATGGGTGGACGATAATGAGAAGTAGCCATTGGACAAATACAGATTTTTTTTAAAGTTGAAAAACATAGTCTTTTCATATTTGGGTCATTTCATGAGAAGAGGAAAAGTTTAATAAAGTGTAACAATATGAAAAATAGAAGGAGGGAGAGAGAGAGAAAGGCAGCAATAGAAAATACTAAAAAGCTTAACAGTCTGGTATAAAAAATAAAGATAAATAAAAAAAAATGAAAAGATAAACTAGGGAAAGGAATTTGTGGAGAGACAAGATTATTTATATATCAAGCATGGCACCTCATGATGATTAGGTTATAGTTTATCTTTGTGACCATGTCCAATTTTGCTTTAGTACATTAAGTTACTTTAATGAATGAGTTGAATTATACTTTGGGAACCTGTAATTAAAATAATGGCCAATTTATTTAACAATTTGTGGGGAAATTAAACATTTTTGCCATTTTGCCAGGAAGCAACATATTCTTCCTTGTAATACATTTTTCCTAAGCCCAGTGACACATCAAGATGTTAACTTTTGTAGAATTTAAACAAAATCATGTCAGTGCATACTTTATACTGACCTTAGCTTGCAATATTTCAAGATGAGCTACTTCTTGAGCTGCCATTTTCTTATTCCAGAATCTGTCACGTTCCTCAACAGCAGTTGCCACTTTCTCTGCAAGATTTTTTTCTGATTCTTGCTGCAATGAAATACACATAAATTTGTTAATATATAAATATTCAATTACAGCAAGAAAATACACGTTTCTTACTTATAAGACATTTTTGTACTAAATTATTTTTATTGGCATTTGTTCCATATTCTGAGGTTTGTTTGTGAGGATTTCTGTGATAGCTGGAGAATAAAGGCTGCCCATATAGTTGTCATGCATTGTACAGTTTTGAGATTTTATTTCACCTTTTACTGAAAAAAAAACATAACAAAACTACTGGCAATTAACAGCTGGTAAAACTGAACCTGAGACAATCTATGAAATGTTTACAAAACCAACAGTTGTTTACTTTTAGTGTCTATGGATCTAGTGACAACAAATGTCAGATTTGTTTCAAATTTAATTTAATTTTCATTTTGTATTTGAGCTTTATGTTTTAGCAAGCATTTTCTCTTGTGGATGATTTTATCAATATTGAAATGATAAATACACCGTATTGTTATTTATATGACGATAAGTGACAAGTGATTTCTTTAAACAGTTCTTAAACTTTTTTTACTTGAATACCCCTTTGCTGTTCATTTCCATAAATTGCACACTTCACATTAACAAAATGTTTGTAGTTAATTAACCGTAGATTGCCATACCTATCCGTAACTTTCCCAGTTACAATACCGTAGTAAACATTACTACTTCTTAAATGTAACATCAGGTGTTCTAAAAATAGTAATTTCTTTGAACTCTTGGCACAATCCTGTGTGTTCACACTAGGCAAATCATGGGACTTGAAATTTCTGGCTTAGGTTGATTATGACCTGAGTTTCACCTTATGGAATGGACATGTTACAATATCTGTCAGTACGGTCGGCATAAGTCCGGCAGTATGTTTGGTGACCGCATAGTGTTATGTGCTGTGTTTCCTGAGTCAGAAAAGGTATTTGTGTTTAGATGCAGTAAATTTTACTAAAGTATCGTAATCTAGGGTTAAACTCCTGTTATTTCAAATTTGCATGCCATAATTGTAAATAAATAGCCCAATACTGGAATTAAAATGCAATGACAAAATAAAGAGAACAGAGACAGTGCAGATACCATTGTACCTATCCTGTAATCTGATGTGAAATGTTATAGCATGATCAATGGATACAACAATTTTTTCTACTTTTCTGTCTTTCCTTGCTGTCTGTCATTTTGGAGAAGTCAAGACAAGTCTTTGACACCTCTGTCATTCCAGCTCTTTCTGTGTCCATATTTGTATCTTACCCCTTTCACAGTTCCTACAATGGGTTCATTTGCCAGACTTGATGAGTGTTTTATACAATTGTGCCAGCTCAACTTTTATTCTTCCTGAAGATAAGGAGATCATCATATTGACCAATTTCTGCTCTAATTCTGTACTGGACTTCTTTGTTGCTAATGTGATGTAAGTATGCAATGCGCAGTATCAAAAGCATCCCACCTGAAGTGCTTGAATTTTTTGTGGTAATCCTGCTGTTAAGGTTCATGTCTTAAAACAAATAAGAAGATGGAAGATGGAGAGAAAGCCCTCACAATCAGTTTTATAGACAGCAGAAGAAACCAAGGTTGTCCTCATTCTCTGCTAATGTCTGCTCAAAAGTTAACCAGAAATTTTTCTTAGAATTTAATTTTTAAAGAAGTATAAGTTAAAAGTATGTATTTACTTATCTTGCTTCTGGATTTATAACCTCGGAGGTCTAAAAAAAAAAAGTTGCTTCAAAGACAATTTGTAATTCAGCTGTTCTCTTATCCAGGTTTCAAGTAGTACATCTTTCAATTGTTCAGTTATTGTCATATTTTATTATGTTATATTACTTTCAGCACCTTCAGTTATTGTCATATTTTATTATGTTATATTACTTTCAGCACCTTCACTTATTGTCATATTTTATTATGTTATATTACTTTCAGCACCTTCACTTATTGTCATATTTTATTATGTTATATTACTTTCAGCACCTTCAGTTATGTTTTATACTAAAAGGCAAATGAAAAAGAGGAAGGAAATACAAAGTTATTTTCTTGCATATATTATGACAGAGTCAATTCTTGTTTTCACACAGGAATGTGTGTGAAGTTTAAAATAACTCTAGTTGATCAATTTAAATACTTCTATGCATGTAATTTTAAAATCATGGAATCAGTTTAATATTAAACTTTGAAGATCATTATCAAACTATTCAGAAGTACCACATTTATACTGTCTATTTGTAGAAATATTGAACTACATTCCATGATATCTACAACAGCGGATATATACCAAGCGGCCTGCTAAAATCAATATTCATAACCCTACAGAAAAAATCTGGTGCGATTGAATGCAATGATCATCGCACAATAAGTCTTATGAATCACATGACTAGGATAATGCTATGAATCATCATGAGAAGAGTGAAAAAAAAAATATCAGTCCAGAAATTAGTGAAGGACAGTGTGGTTTTGCAAGAGGTAACGGTACAGACAATGCCATATACATCATAAGATCATTAGCAGAAAGAGCCATATAGGTGAAAACAGATCTATATCTATGTTTCATAGATTATACTAAAGCATTTGACAAAGTAAAACCCCAAAGAAATAATCAAAATTTTAGAAGGTATAAATATTGGCAGAAAAGATCTAAGAATAATAAAGAACATGTACTGGTAACAAACAGCTGCCATAAGAACCAGAAATCAATTAGGAATGTTTCAACAAATAAAACAGGGTGTTAGGCAAGGTTGTGTACTGTCACCAGATTTAAATATGTAGAGTTAGGTTATTTTAAGATTCATAAGGGCAGGCCTGGAATAACAATTGGAGGTCATAATATAATTAATCTAAGGCATGCTGATGATACAGCCATAATCACTAAGAGTTAAAATTAGTTACAAGAAATGTTAGACATTATAGTGAAGGAAAGAAAAAATAAAGAACCCAGCCTTAATAGAAAAAAGACAGAAATAATGGTAACAACAATATAAAAGACATCAACACAATGTACAATAAAGACAAGTGGAACAATATTAAAACAGGTAAATGAATTTAAATATCTGGGAACAATGTTAAATTCAGATGGTAGATAAAAAACAGAGGTGAAATGCAGAATGGCTCAGGCAAAAGCAGCTTTCCAAAAAATTGAGGAAGATACTGTGCAATCCATTTTTGACAATAGAAACAAGAAAAAGAATTCTTAAATGTTATGTAGAGCCAGTCTTAATATATGTTTGTGAATCATGGACAATAGGTCAACAGACAAGAAAATCACTGGAGGCTGTAGAAATCAGGTTTTACAGATGAATATTGAGAATACTTTGGACCGCTAAGAAGAGTAATGAAAACATTCTGGAAAAGGTCAAAGCAAAAAGACAGCCAATTTTCAATATTAGGAAGAAACAATCAACATTCTTTGGTCTTGTAATGAGAAGGGAACAGCTGAAATATATTGTGACAACTGGAAAAATTGGGGGACAAAGAGATAGAGGGAAGCAAAAGTGAAAAGATTCCAGACAGCTTAAGAGAATGGCTTGGGAGAAGGTCAACAACAGAAATGATAAATAACTGTCGAGATTGAAAGTTGTGGAGAGAAAAGATCACCTACGCCAGCAGGCATGGTACGTGAAGATAATGATTTCTAGAAAAATTATGGGACCAGCAAAGATATAAACAAAAGCATAAATAAGTCTAGAATAGTTGTATCAATCTAATGAATACTTAGAGGTACAACATAAAAACAAAACTAAGGATTCATGAGAGCTATTAGAGATATTGAAGTGACTATATGAAAATGAATGAAGAAGTAAATGTCCCATTAGACTTTCATACAGATTTACAATATTCGCAAGAGTCCACAAATCTTAGACCTCACCACAAATATGTTGTATGACTTACTTGCATAACAGAGAAGGCTTCAGCTTTGCCTCTCTTCAAATCAGTCAGCATTTTCTCCTTTTCTTCCTCCATGCTCAGCTCTGCCTGCCTGATCCTTGTCTCTGCCTGCTCTAAAGCTAACCTTTTTTCATCTTTCAACTTTCTCATGATGTTCCTAGCCTTTTCAAGTTGTTCTTGATCTGATGAATATGTTAACAACGCTTTCATTTATTTTCAATGTTCAAAGTGATCTTTTATGTATCTCACTCACATTTTCACACACACCTCTATTCAACTGCATTTTAATTAAGATAATAAAAACCTTGTATCCTTGTTTGACTCTTACGCATCAATGTTTTAAGCTCTCACATGAAATCATTGTTTTGATATTCCAATTGTTTATGATGAATGATGATATCGTATGGCAAGGAACAGTTGGCTATGTTCACTTTCTGTGTGGTTTCGCCTTATGTCTTTTGGCGTGTGCTGAGAATGGTGTTCAAATTTTGGTGTGTATGATGGGGACTACAGCTACCTTTCTTTGCTTGGGAGATGAGTTAGTAATTTGGATGATTCCACTGGCATGGGCGATTGAGCAATTATGGACTTTAATTCACTTGCAGTGAAATCCGGGGCCTTCCATAACCATACCATGAAATCATTTTGGTACTTTACATTTTTATATTAAGTACTTTAACACATTTATCCAACACTGATTTTCATTTAACTATTATGTATTATAGCCTCGGTGGCTGAGTGGTTAGTGCGCTTGCTTCCTGACCAGAAGGGTCCCAGTTTGATCCCCAGCAGTGGCAGATTTTTTTCGGACTGACAAGGCTCACCCAGCCTCTATAAAAATAAAATGGGTACCAGAGATTTTTCTTGGAAGCAAAGGTGGCCTGGCACGATAAAGACCACACCACCCAAAAATGTGCCATGGTCATAGGAAAATATGGTCACTAACACCATATTCCCCAAAAGCCTAGCAAGACTTGGAGGGAACCTTTACTTTTTATTACATATTATAAAAACTACACATAGCTGAATGCATAATTTAAATAATAAACCATTAATGTCTTGAGATGTCATTATGTTAACAAATACCAATGTAACATTTTTCTAAAAATTGCCAAATACAAATTCATAATTATAAATATTATTTTAAGAAATAAATAACTCAGTATATCTATTTATTGACCTTTCAAGTCGTAGCCGGCCCATAGGGCATAGACCCAGATACTCTTTCTCTTATCTAAATTTTTATTCTAGCAGTTTTCAATCCTACTAACGATCTTTTATCAAATCTAACCATTTGTCTCTGTTCTGAGCAAGCAACTCTATCTCATTGAGGGAGCCGATTCCTGCTGCTCTTGCCTCTCTGATCAATGCTCTTCTGAGTGTCTCTCTGGGTTGGTCTCTTTTCCTCTTACCTGTTGTTTCCCACATGAGGGCTTGCTTTGTTATTCGGTTATTATCTCTCCTCATCACATGTCCAACATATGACCATCGCCTTTAATGATGTCTACATTTGTTAATAAAACATAGAACTCTGTATTAGATAAGAATAAAAAGAAAAAGTTAATTTATTAAATTAAAAGGGCTGATTGTGAAACCAAACACATACTTATTTTACGCAGCTCCTCAGTTTCATTTGTCAGATGCTCTATTTCGAGCTTCAAGCTGTTATTTTCTCCCACAACTTTCTGATTCTGCCCTTTCAAATATTCAATTTCTGTGTCTTTATTCTCCATCTCTTCATGAGTCTACAAAAGTGAGGAGATCAGGTTTTAGTAAAATGATCTGGGCAACTTTAATAAAACAATTCTCTCAAAAATGTTTTTTTTTATTTCAATCAATATTAAGATTGTTAAATTTTCTTAAAGTTTATGAATGATTTAAATAAATGTAGCAAAAAATAGCAGAAGATGAACCCACACAAGCTTAAATAGAAGGTCTATTTTATCAATAAAATCTTGGACAATAAAGTGTTTCAACAGATTGCACTGATTTCTGCTTCTGGATTTTGTTTCCATTGTAAAGTTTTTACAAAATTCATATAACAAAATACAAGATTACTGTGCCACATATTTTTTTGTGTTTTTCACAATTATTATTGTCTCTATAAGTTGTTGTTTATGATAATTCAACTTTTTCATCACACTGCTATTATGTTGTTAAATGCTTTCATTAATTTTTTTGTTCAAGATAATTTTATGATGGATGCATTCAGATCTTAATCGACAATTCCAATATGAGGATTAGTTACATTTAATGGACTCCTTTCAAAATCTTAGTAAAACATTTTTTCTAAATATAAATTTGCAATAATGCATGAGCAAACCTGTTGCTTGAACTCAGCAATGGCCACCTCCCTGTCTGACTCCAGTTGCTGTATGACTTTCCTAGCCTCAAGCATCTGTGCTTGAAGCCTTGCTACTTGATCGGAGGGTTGGTTACTGTTTCTATCACTAGTCTAAATGTAAAGATAAATTTGCATAATCATGAATTATTGGGAGATCTGATGCACACAATAAATTAATAAAATGTGTAACTAGTTAAGGCTTTTTTTGTGGCGAGGTATAGTAACAAATCTAAGCTCATTTTGTTACATTTGTAATGTGATTTGTAATAAGCTTTCTTGTGGCTAATGAACCTTATTCTTTCATTACATCTGTTTTATATATCTCCATATCCGCTCCACCGCCTAGACCAGCATTTCTTGAAGCAAATTTTTTCTATACATGTTACTTAACTCTTTTAGTACAGAAGGTTGTTATCAATGCAATGGAAAAGATTTCAGAGACAAAATATTTCCTGACATATGACCTTATGGTTTTAAATATCAATCTATGTGCTTTATCTTTACCTAACACCTAACATATTGTATATGAATTTTTAGATAAATGAACAAGGAATTAGATTTCACCAATAAAAAGATACTACAAGATATGTAGGGAAAAAAAGGGGGATAAATTACCAAAATTAAACAAATGAAAACATGATTGAGACCATAATTGCAAACTTACCAACATAAGTATCAAGTTAAAGTAATCCAATATGAATTATTTTGAGAAAAAAAATATGTCTTCAAGCGACCTTGAAAATTCTGTTGATGTAGCATAAAAATAACTTATCTTTTGTCATCAATAATCATAATGTATGTTCTTCTTTTCACTGTTACCTTGTTGATCACAAGTATTCAACATGAGACTTTCTTTTCTTCTAAATCCAGATCAAATTCTTTGAAAATACAACATATAAGTCAATATAAATTGATTCTTGTCTTATGAATGAGTGTATGAGAAATAAATAGGTTAATTGTGAACCAAACCTTTGACAACAGCTCCATTCTATTATGAAGATCCTGTTTATCTTGAGATAACTGTACAATTTTCTCTTTATAAGTTGTAATGGTATTTTTACATTTCTGTAGAAGGCTATCTTGGCGTTTAATCTAAACAACAAAACAAAGAGAACAGCGGATGAAAAATTATTATCAAATTTGAAATAAATTAATAAATAAATATGTGTGCAAAAGTCTTGTTTGATCAATCTCCATCATGGAGTGGTAGGGGGGGGGGCTTGTCACCACAATCACAAGAGCAATAGCGCTTCTGATCTCTGATTTTGACAGATAATTAGACCAAAATCTATGGGATAAAAATGTGTCAAAATTAGATTTACTAGGATAACAGAGCAGTGCAAAATTATATTTGTCAGCTTGCAAAATGCACCCACTTTTTTTTGTACACATATTTTAGGGAACAAATTTTTATTACCGAATATTATAATTAATTTACTATATTTCAAATATTAAAGTAATATGTAGGTCTACTTTCACTAGATATCAAATCTAGTTAGAAAAGAATAGCTTTTAATCTTTGTTAAAATCCAAAAATCATCTCCAGAGCTAAATGGTTGAACCTCTTCTTAATCAGAATCTAAGCCCTCAGATAATACAACAAATTGTCCTCTATACCATCCATTACTAATGCCACACTTCTTAAAATGCAAGAGTGGCAACAATTTTGTCCCATCAACACATAAGGATAAAACATGTTCTCAAGTATACTCAATCACACTTGTATTCTATGTTATCAAAATGTCAACATTTTAGACCCAAACTTATAACTTGCCAAACAAATTACGAAAATTCAACTGAAATTGCCAGCAATGAAAGTACTTGAAAACTGAGCATCTGTAAATAAGAGGTGCCCTGTTAACTTTGCAAATACGGACCTTTGCAAACAAAAGTATGAGAAATTTCTTGCATAATATTATCGTCAATGTTAGGGGGGAAAAAAATGAACAGAACTTCATCAGAAGAAAACTTTGCACAGAAGAGTAATCTTATTTACCCTTGTTAAGAGCAACTCAATTTCTTCCGTTGATGAGTTGCTCCCCTTGTCAGCAGCACCAGTAGAGGGTAAAACACTTTCAGCCTTGGCCTGTTTGCTCAATAGATTGGCCTCTAGCTCTTCAGGAATATCCTTCCCTTCTTTCAGCAACTGGACCTGAATGTTAGTAAAGACAAGCAAATGTCTTTTTTATATGAATTCTGTTAACAATTATTATAAGATTAAATTATTGTTATTAACTTTCAAATCACAGGTTTTCAACAAACTAAATTTCCCCAACCTATATTAAACTAGGCTCCTTAACTGTTTTCATGACTTTTCTTCTAAATCCTCTACATATTTATCTCAGGCTTCCTTTATTATTCCTTCTCCTTATGTTCAAAAACAAAGCCCATCTTTTATTATTTTTTCTACACAAATATTTGCTTGGTGCGTCATTTCTTGTGACAGTATTCTTCCTTCAGTTCTCTCAACATCTTTTAATATTGTCTGATCTTATCATATTATCTTCCATTTTCATAAAAATGCATTGAAGTGACAACAATTGTAGGGCAGTTCTGTAATAATTTTCAGATTAGTGACAGTAAAATACAAACAAAAATCAACAAAACAGAAGTCAATAATATTGCAAAAGAGAAACAGAACATCAACATAATAATAGACAGCAGACAACTAAAACAAGTAGAGGAAATTAAATATCTAGGAAGTCTAGTGACAAACAACAATTCACAAATAGCAGAAATAGACTCAAGATGCAACAAAGCTTCTCAAATCATTGGACAGCTATCATAACTATTCTCAAACAAGGAAATAACGCTGGAGGCAAAACGAGCGATTTACAATACAATCTTCATCCTAACATTATGCTACCAATGCCAGTCCTGGATCCTAGGTGAAAGAACAATAAGAAAAATAACCTCTACTGAGGTGAAATGTGTTAGACGAATGACAGGAAACAGCCTGAGAAACAAGATCAGAAATGAAGAACTGAGAAAAAAGCTAGGAATAACCACAGCCATAGAATATATAAAGAAACAGATAAAATGGTTTGGCCACGTGACAAGGCAGAAAGTTCAAAACACAACACAATAAGCCTTCAATAAACTTTGCAAAAACACCAGACCCAAGGGCCGACCATGAAAATGATGGACTGACGGAATATTAGAAACACTAGGAGACATAACAGAAGCCAGCAGAGGCAGACATAAGGGCAAAAGACTGCAAATTATATCAGCAAATCAATGCTGGAAGGCAAATGAGGAAGGAAAGAAGAAGATCACCTTCTAAGCTTAAACTTTTCTTTTTCCTACTGTTTCTGAGAATGAATGCTTTCTGGAAATGTTGTCTGGTGGTGGTTGTGTGATCTACTGTTTCTTAATATGATGGGACAACTGTCAGCACTAGGGTTGAAAGCAATCAGTGACACAAAGCTGACTACCTGTGTCAGGATTGGTGAAACAGAAATATCCAGATGATACTCATCTCTTTTGGGAGCCGAGATAGCTCAGTGGTTAGTGAACTGGACTACAAAGGCAAGAGGTAGGGTTCGATCCCAACCAATGGCTTCCGGTTCACCCAGCCTTTAATTGGTACCGGATTTTTTTCTGGGAAAGTAAAGCGGTTCGGGCGTATACCGACCACATTACCCCAAAAATATATGTGCCGAAGGTCTGTAAAATTTATGGTCACTAACATCATATTCCCTATACGTCACTTAGCGTGACGGAGGTACTTTACTTTTTTTATTATACTCCATCTCTTTGTGGTGTCGCTAGTAATAGACTAATCAGCCTGAGCAAGTGAGTTGGGATCAAAGAAGAAGGTAACCCAGTCCTCAAAAATGCCTTGCTGAAAAGTGCAAATATAATATCTAGCTTTAAATGTTAACCACAATACAACACAAAGACACCCACTTATCCTTTTAAGGGTGAATAATGAATAGTAGTAGTTATTGGAAGAATTCATCAGAAGAAGAATATGAACCAGCTCTGCTGAAATTCCAACAATTTTCCTTGTATTATCATTCCTGATTCTGTCTTGTCTATTACAATTATTATCTTTCTCAAGCATTTCATTACAGTTGTTATGATTTTTCTTTATTTGGCTGTTAAAATCCTAGTTTTGTATTGATAGCAGAGAGTTTGGAGGAATAATGTGTTATATAGTACTCACTTTGTATTTCATTTCACATGTCTGTTTTATAACATTTAATCCATTTGCTCAATCATGTGATCTGCTTTGCAACATCTGTTGTCAATATTTGTGTGTACTTCTCCATTGAATGGAAAACACTGACACTTTCTAAGCATTTGGAAACACAGCACAAATGGGATCAATGTATCTATGAGCATTTGAATTGTGGAGAACAGCAGAGAAAACAATATATAGATATCTACAGACATTGCTATTATTTAGCAGAACTGATACAGCAAAATTCTCAGAATACTTGGACCAGTCATGAGGAAATGCACACAGTGATAACATTATAATGGTGCTGAAAATGGAGATAACAGCCGCTGTAGATACCTAGAACTCATAAAATGAGTTGCATGCAGTAGAAATTTAAATAAATTAAAAACAATTAAAACAAATTAAAAATACAAGAGAAGCAGACAAAGGGCAATGTATTGGAAATTGGTGGTTCAGAAATACACAGTGGGAACCAGAATTTGATTTGGTAGATCATGGTCTATTCTGAGAGGAATTATTTTGCTACAGTAGAACATCACAGGATGTATTTGCTACCAACTGCTTTGAAGAAGGAAAAACCCATCCTTATGAATGTATTTAGTCTTTAGTAGACCACAAGCATCATGCTACATGCTATCAGCACAAACCTGCATTAGCAAAGCTTTTGTATATTCATCCTTCTCCTCTAGAAGATGTCTGTATCTCTCTTCTAGATTATACTTTGCTGGCTGGTCCAGTTCAGATGTATTATGGAAAGATTCATCTTGACCATGAGTCAAAGCAGACTTGGGATAGAATCAATTTTGTTAACTTTTTAAATGTGTTTATTTATAAACACACACATATATATAATGATACATCTTGAGATCACTGTATTTAATAGGTCCCAAATGTGCAATCTGTTGCAACATGTCACATCTGTATAATTCTAACCAGAAATTTCCTGAGTAATCTATCAATATTTTCCATCATACCACCAATTTGTGACACATCTTTTGGAATATTTTTCTTAAAATGAGTCAAAAGTTGCAGAACAAAATGAATAAATCGCTGAGCCATCAGGGTTGGTGGTAACTTAGCAGGTCATGAATGCATTTTTCTCTGCCAAGTTTTTCAACATCTTCATGGCTCACAAAACAAGATGAACAGTGCTGGATATTGGACTTTGTCCTCCACTTTGTGTAGTGATAGCCATTGAGTTGGACAGTGCTTCTGAATATTTATGTTATTCATGTTACACTTTGGTATATACAGATATATATATATATATATATATATATATATATATATATATATATATATATATATATATATATATACACAACCAATCATTACACTATAGCACATGACTGATCATCTAGTCATCATCCAATTCAAGTGGAGACAGTATATAATACAGGTTCAAAGTACTGTGATGTGATTTCATTGTCGAGCTCAAATACACAAGTAGAGCCATTTTTGACAATTCTGCATACATTTTTTAAAAATGTTATGTGTAGATTAACTTTAGGAAGAAGAAAAATGCAAAGATTTACGAAAATGGTCTTTTCCTGTATAAGTTGGGAAAAAAAAATTTTAACTAAATATGGCTTTCCTGTATTATATAGAAGGTATGAGTGTAACAAAATCACCAAAAAAAACAGCATCCCTCAGAGAGTCTTAACAACCAAAAACAATGGAAAGAGGCAAAAAGTATACTTAGAAGATGCTGGATTAATGCAATAACAGACAACATGATGAGCATCATGTAAATAACACATTACACAGCACTGACACAAACACTCCTTTCACATCAAAGACAATAGAAGCAGTGGAAAGTAAAGTAAAGTAAGACAGTAAAGAAAGATAAAATAAAATAAACTCTATTCCAATCATCTTATCCTGACAGTGTACAAATAATGCTGCATTTTTATTAATTTTTAATAACTGTAACAAATGAAGTATTGTGTTTTAAATAAATGAATGCACTGTTACAAGTTAATTAAAAACGAATACATGTCTAGGGCAAGATGCACCTCTAGGTATTAAGAATATTAATTACCTTCAACTTATCTCTCTCCTGTAGAGTATCCTTGTAAACTGTTGCAAGCTGCAAAATTAATTTCCAAAATTAAATAGAATAATTCTGAATAATTAAATCTATTTTTTAATCTCATATTTTATATTATCTCTAGATTCAATTTTAAAATAATTATATAAAAACAAGAGATTTGCTTGCTTGTATTCACCCAATGATTAAAGGAATACACATCTTCATCATCTTCCTTAAAAGGACATTAAGTGGGCATGTATTCATTGTGTTATAGTTTGCAGTAAAGCAGTGATATTTGCACCTTTAGGCCCAACACATCTAACTTCAGCATGTTATTTTTGAGAACTGGGTTTGTCTCTCCTTTCAATCCCTACTTGTTTGGCCAGACTAGACATGTTAGCCTGTTTCTAGAGGCACTGCAAGGAGGTGGAGTAGGGTCCGGTTGGTTCTAGTTCACCAATCCTGGTGCAAGACATCAGCTGTGGCTCACTAACAGCTCTCAGTTCTGTGGCTGTGAAGTCCCTTGCCTCCATTCAAAAGGTATAAAAAGTACATAAAACTCCTGTGATGTTGTTGTGCTGGCTGTGGTTGACTGAAGTCAGCAAATAGCAACGTCACCAGAAAAAATGTATACGCAGCAGGGAACATGAGGCTGCCAGTGGATAGACAAAGCAGTAACCCTCAGATTATCAGAGGCGTTGCTGACAATTCAAAGAGAGTAAACTGTGTCCTAGTTTAAGGTTATGGTTATTAGATGAGTTGAGAATGATATGGCATTACTAGGGTGACAATAAGATCCAACAGATTTTAGGATAGATCACATTTTTACAAATGACGATCCCAAAAATGTGTACAATTGGCCAGGACACTCAGATTGATGTTCACAGGAAGACTATTATGCATAGGCCATATGGCAAAAAAGTATTTAAGTGCCATTTGGCAAACCATTTAGCACTCTTAACACCACAATGAAATCAACAAGCGTTTTCAAATAGCGAAATAAAAAACCATGTAGGTAGGCCATGGTAACACCTGCTTGACAGGGTCTTCTTCTGATAATCAGACTGCCTCCTGCTGCAATCTCTACTGTAAGAGTTTTCTAACATACATACATATACGTACATTTATATATATATATATATATATATATATATATATATATATATATATATATATATATATATATATATATATATATATATATATATATATATATATATTATATATTATATATATTATATATATATATATATATATATATATATATATATATATATATATATATATATATATATATATATATATATATATATATATATATATATATATATATATATAAATAAAATGTCAATTTTCAATTTAGATTTTAAAATTGATGTTTATTGATCTATAACATAATTCAAGGATTACAGTTTCAATTGTTCTATTGCCATCTGGTTAGTGAGTGGTTGCAAGCATATTTTCACTACCACTTTGTATTATATACTACAGGCTGTGTCGTTCAAACTTGGAATTAGTTTAAATACTAAATTTTCTAACTTCCAGCTCTTGCTTTTCTAGTGAGCTGAACCATTATTATTTGAGACTTTTAGAATTCCCCAGATGTTGTTAGTCCTTACTACAAGTGTGCCTCAAGCTATATGCCCTTCTCCTAATATTATAGATACCTTGTATTGTACAGAATCACAAGGTATTCAATCTACTTAAGTAAACCATGTTGTTTGTTTTCTCCGTAAGTCGTTCAGGATTGGATTTATGTTAATTCTTTCTCTTATAGTTTCATTTTTTTTTCAGTTTCAGCCACTTTTACTCTCATTTTATAATCTAGATCCACTATCATTTTCTATTCTAAATCCACTAGTTCTGGTTACTCTGGATTCTAGAACCCGTAGTTTGGTTATTCTTCATTTCATTGCCGTCTGTGTTTGTTTTTCTGAAGAAAGCCACTTGTAGGCTGAAGCGTCATGATTTTATTTCGTTCTTATTTTGTAAAGCTGTCAACATATTTTGTAGAATTACACCCCACTACTGGCTCTTCACTTTTATGAAACATTTTATGTGTGTGGTGACTAACTTCCATTCAAAATTTATCATAAATGATCACACTTGGTAACATCAGCATGGAATTAATTCACTTTGTTTAAGATATCTCTTTCTGCTATGTGGCACCGTTTGTGTTGTTGAGAAAGACTAGCTGTCCCAACATTATAGCAAGCACATATCATAAAGATTACACAATCAAAATAAATTGTCTCAATCTTTAATTAAAAATTAATTGATCAATTAAAACAGTATAAATACCTCCATAAACTTGTTTTTATACTTAAATGCTCTTTGCTCAAAGCGTTTTACAAAGGCATAGAGATCCTCTTTGGAGGCTGAAGACAAGTTGATAGATGTCTCCTCCAGCTCGCTCTCATTATCTGACTGCAGTGAAAAATTGCGAGAGAGATTAATACTTGGGAAGAAAGTGCTGTCACTAGTCATAGAACTGATTGAGGAGGTGCGAGACCTATTATCTTTGGATATCACATCCCCTTGAAGGGAGCTGACATCAGAGGCAGTCTGAAAAAGACACAAAACTATGCATTATTTATGTTCAGGATAACAACATTTTAATAGAATTATCAACAATGCACAAAATCAAGAGATTTTCATATTTTATTATCATAAATTGTTTTTCCCAACAATTTGTACATCAAATGATCTGCCTGAATTAAACTAAAAGGTTTAACTACAACACTGCCAGTCATGTGCACTAACATGTCCTTATCAGGAATATAGAAGATAGGAATAAATGTCTCACACATCATGGTGACTGCATTGACCAAGTGACCTTTATTCCTCTGGTTCTATCATGAGCCCCCTGGCATACACCAGCAATGGTACTATGTGTCATAAAGATAGTATTTTTTTTTCTTAAATCTAGCAAACATTTCTTCAAAGTTTAAAGCCATCTGAATATCTAAATTGTAAAGTTGGTGTGCTTAAAAGTACAAATACTTAAATACTATCACAGGAATCATGGTTGTTTTACATTCATTGTAGAATCTAGTTATTAATTTTAAGGAACCTCTGATTTGCTACAGACTGTTTTGGGATCATTTACTTTTGTAACTTTAATTAATTTCACTTCAGATTACAGTGTTTTTAATGCTATTTGTTGTTATAATGTCAAAAGCCTGTCTTGTCATGTATGTTTGCTGTAAAGCATAAAATGATTGATAACGATTACATTATACTTTATTAATGTTTCTGAAAAATTCAATTTTAGGCAGAAATTTGTAATTCACCTCATAATGCATTTTGACTGAATCTTCAGAAAGTGATGTGTTCAGAAGTTGTTTAGAAGAAACACTCAAATCATGTTTATTCTTATGTGCTACTGAGAAAACTGGAGTAGTGAAGTCCTCCTCCATAGATCTGCTGTGTCCAACATCTTTCTGAGGTGTGCTCTCAGCCAGAGGCTTGTCCCAAGAATCTGTGTTACCTTCACTGATGTCATCTCCCTTAAGAAATAAAAGAAGCAGATTATCAGAAGAATTGTTAATACAGTATCTAACAAGTTTGACTAGCTTGGTAACAGTGCATGATCAAAAGTTGAAAATGAATAGATTTTGTTTAGTTTGCATTTAAAATATAAAAAATGTTAATAGATATCTGTAACTACAGTTTATAAATAAAAAAACTTGTAAAACAATTAAAACGATCTCATTATTATTGTTCATTTTTGTTGAAGCTGACCATTGTGCATTCCTGGCAAAATTATTTGTGCTCTAGGTGTCAACAAATGATAAAATATATATGCATAGATTGCTCCTGGCCTGTAGCTCACTAAACAAGATGTATCTCATTTTTGTTGTGACAGTTTTAATGTTTTCTTTGGTGTTTAATTTTTCATAGCAGAGTATTAGAATGAAAACTGCATTATATAATGCTCTTGTTGTATCTCTTCTCTTCTTCTTCTCTCTTTGCGATCAGGACCCAATCAGAGTAGGATTCCAGCTCCTCACATGAACTCAGCTGTCAGGTTAGGTGTGTTACAAACAGAACATCACAATTAGAGTCTGCCAGATCCACTCTGATTGAACACCCGTTAAAAACGTTGCACTGTGTTCTGCGCCAGTGGCCCAGTGCATCCGATTTCAGCCAGCATTTTATTCAGGTTTGCTTTCCCTAGCCTTTGATTGTCCCCAATCTTCCTGCAAGGCAGCAGGTGATCTTTTCTGTAGGGGGATTCTGCCCTTAGATGGTCGGCCCTCCCAGGTTTACGAGCACCATCTGCCCGAGTCACTAGAGGTGACAAACACAGACATGCACATAGCGATACGAGGCATGACTAACACTGACATACATCAAGATATATGACACTTGACTAACATAAACATGCACATAAAGATATGAGATCTGACTGACATAGACATGCACCCACAAAGAAATTACACATGTCTAACATGGACATGCACACAAAGATATGAGATATGACCAACATAGATAGGCACACACAATGATATGAGATGTGACTAGCATAGCCATGCAAACACAAGGATATGAGATGTGACATACATAAAAATACACACAGAGATATGAGATATCACTAGCCCAAACATGCACACACAAAGATATGACACATGACTAACACAGATACACACTAAGATATGAGATATGACTAAACACATACACACTTAAATATATGAGACATGATTAACACGGACACTCTAAAATATGAGATATGACTAACATGACACACACCAAGATACGAGCCATGGCCAGCACACACACACACACACACACACAAGCCAAGATATGAGCCTTGGCTAGCAATGAAACACACCAAGAAATGAACCATGTCCAGCACAGAAAGAAAATATCCAGTACACATTAAGGTATCCACATGCTTGGGTTTGTTGTAGTCGGCAGACTCTTCTTAACGTGGGAATCATCGACATACGAGACGCCGGCCCCCATGAACTGTTAACAGATATCGTCCAAACAGTTGTACGGAGATTTGAGAGTGCAGTCTGACCCGTAGAACGTTCCCTTGCATGAACAGATCCCGGTTGACTGTTCACAGGTGTCGTTGAAACAGTGGTCAGGACATTTGAGAGTACAGTCTGGCCCGTAGTACGCTTCCTTGCGCGCACAGTCTGCTCTTTCTGTGTCACATATGACGTCACAGCCATCAGAACACGTCTGTTCGCACTGTAGCTCAAAATTACCATCAGGACAAGTGTCATCACAGGTATAGCCAGGATGTTTGCAATGTTGGCATTTTCCGGATTTTCCTCACATAAAGAACTGACACTAAGACACGACCCGGAGCAGTCGTGTCCATAGATCCCATGTGAACAGTTGCCGTGACACGTACCGATGATGACGGTGCAGCCTTTGCTACTCCCACTACACACTGTACAAAACGACCAAGAATGCCCGTCCAGACAATTGGTGTCTGTAAATGTTTGCACCTCACACACCGTCAGTGCACTCTCGTCCTGCGAAAAGGTCGGTGAGAACTTAAACTTACTGTGTGCCATAGTCGCATGTATGGTGACTACAATAGTGTTCACAGAAATATTTGGGTATGTTATATCATTATACTGGAACACTACACCCCCACTGTCAGAGAAAGCCTTTGGGGTGTCATTCTTTACCCGAATCATAGTGCTAGCTCAATGATAAATTCGAATGGTGTGAGTCTTCTGGGACGTGTCAAAGTTCAGATACCAGTAAACAGAATTGGTTCCACTTCTCCATTGTGTGTGTGTGTGCAGTCATTGTCATAAAGATTGGTCTTTGTTTTGCCATTAACTGCGGCCTCTGGTCCACATCCGTCCACTGTATATCAAGCATTAAATGTGTCGGTCTGGTTTGCGTTCTGTTTGAGAGCCACATTCCGACCCCCGCCAATGTAGATGGAGCAGATATTTGCAACTATCGCCCCTTCAATCCGTAACATGTTGATTAGACCATGAAACTGTCCGGATCTGTAGGTCCAGATCCTTAGGCGTATTTGCAAACTAGATCAAAGTACTGACACTGGGGTCCGAAACGCTCTCGCCGACAACTGTCACCGTTTGTGCATGTCCCTGTAGCCCTGTCACAAACTGAGCGATTTTAGCAGTGACATTGCAACGCACAATTTTCCCCGAACCAACCGTCTACACAAGTTATGCAGTTAGGTCATTAGCTTCCAATGTCGCAAACAAAGCCAGCAGAATAAAGACTTGATCTACAGCGGTGGTTAACGAAATGTGCACAAACAATTATTTCAAACCCGTTGTTACAATTCTAACAATCTGCCAACTCGCTGTGACAACAGACAGCGCGATGTTCAAGATCAGCATTGTATACACAACGGCCAGAACTCGGACGAACTTCCATCTTGGTGCGTCCCATGACGTCATATCCTTGTTGTATCTGATGTTACATGTCTGTTTCATAATACTGGAGGTAACTGCCCAATCAATTGGTCTGCTTTGGAACGTTTGTTGTCACTTTGATCTCAGATATTTCCATTAATTTGTATAATGTATGTAAAATATTATATATGCCATTTTGACACACAAGGTTTCTGTTTTTGAGATTGTGGTTCTGGCATATGTGCTGTCTTTGGCTCGAAAAGACAGTAGATATATGTAAAATATTAGAGATATGTACACACACTGAAAGGTGACGATCAGTCCATTTTTGTCCCGCAACTGTCTCTACCCTGCTTACCTTGTATTTTCTCCTCAAAGATGACTTTCAGTAGGTTATTGTGTCTCTTTGTGTGTTCAAATTGGATATTTTTGTCTTTCTGGTGTTTATCTGATGACTAAACAAATGAACTGTTCTCTTCATCATCTGCTCCTTAGATGGACATTAAGCGGCCACAAATGCTTTGCATGGTGGTTTAGGGCATTACATATCGACCGTTTAGCCCAACAGATCTAACTTCAACATATTGTTCTTGAGCGCTCGCCTTCCCCCTTTATCTCTACTCAGTTTGTCAGACTAAACTGGTTAGTTTGTTTCAAGGGACACTGTGAAAAAGTATTGTAGAATCTGGATGATTTGGGTTAACCCTAGTTTACAATACTTATATGTGGGTCACATTTTCACAATACCGTCATAAAAATTACTGGTTGGTTCAAGGCAAGGCGCCGGCCTTAAGACAGAGAGGTTGTGGGTTAAAATCCCGGCTGCAAAAGTTGGGATTTTTAATTATGATTTTTTTCTGCGGCAACCACCCGTAGTCTCAGTAGCGAAGCCCGGCTTGAAAGTCGCATGGATGGAAAAAATATGAGTACCTCCGAAGATGGAGTTATCTGCCTGTGCGGCAAGGGACCCCTGTGCACATGGCTGCCAAGGAAAAATGGATTAACACGCAAAATTCAGCTCTTAGTCTCTAGGGACTTCGTCAGAGGTAAAAGCTGGCGAGCACCCAAAAAAAAATTTTTTTTATTAAAAAAAAAAACTTGTTACATTCGGAGTTCAGAAAATAACATATTCTTTGAACTTTTGTTACAAGCTGTGTGTTTACCCACACAGACACATGGGAATTAAATGCTGTAATAATTTCCTGGGTTAAGTTAGATTTATGACCTGAAATTCAAACGCATGCCACTGTGGCACACTGTCTATTCACGCAGCTGCTGTAAGTCCATCAATCTAGCCATATGTTTGGCTCTCTCAAAGCATTGTTCGCTGTCTATCCCATGTTACAATGGTTTGTTTGATGTAACACTGATAGCCGAGATTTTACCTGTCATAAGAAAAAAATAATTTCTTGAAAACTGACGAAATTTATTTTTAAAATGGCCCCTTTTCTATGATGCCCTCATACTTTTTATAACGCATCTGGAAAAAAAAAAATCCAACATCCAAGGAAACAAATCCAACACTCAGGGATCACTGAATGTAGTAATTAGGAGATGGGGAATGTTTGCCCACAGCAAACTGTCACATTTCAAGAATTTTTATTTTAAGGTGGTAATTTTTATGACGGTATCGTGATTCAACTGATCCTGGCAAAAGCTGTCAGTTATGACTCACTGACTGTTTTCAGCCTTGTGCAGACTTACACCCCTGCCACTTACATTTCAAAGGCTTCAATTTTCATATCATCATCATCATCAAGTACCGTGCCTACTGGCGTAGGTGATCATGTCTCTCTACAATTTTCGATCTCGGCAGCTATTTATCATTTCTGTTGTTGACCTTCTGCCAAGCCATTCTCTTAAGCTGTCCGTTATTTTTTCTCTTTGCTTCCCTCTATCTCTTCGTCCCTCAATTTTTCCAGTTGTTACAATATATTCCAGTTATTCTCTTCTCATTACATGGCCAAAAAATGATGATTGTCTCTTCCTAATATTGGAAATTAGTTCTCTTTTTGCTTTGACCTCTTTCAGAACTTTTTCATTACTCTTCTTAGCTGTCCATGGTACTCTCAACATTCTTCTGTAAAACCACATTTCTACAGACTCCAGTGATTTTCTTGTCTGTTGTCCTATTGTCCATGATTCGCATCCATATGTTAAGACTTGCTCTATATAACATTTAAGAACTCTTTTTCTTGTTTCTATTGTCAAAAATGAATTGCATAGTATCTTCCTCATTTTTTGGAAAGCTGCTTTTGCCTGAGCCATTCTGCATCTCACCTCTTTTGTACATCTTCTGTCTGAGGTTAACAAAGTTCCCAAATACTTAAATTCATTTACCTGTTTTAATATTGTTCCACTTGTCTTTATTTTGCACTGAGGTGATGTCTTTTTCTTTGTTGTTACCATTATACCTCTGTCTTTTTGCTATTAAGGCTGAGTCCTTTATTTTTGCTTTCCTTCACTATAATGTCCAACATTTCAAAATTTTCACATCAGATTTTGTATATAGTGTCCAGCACCATACAGTGTTGAGTGTATATATATATATAACACTATTTTAAACTCAATTTTAGCTTTCACTTTGTTTGCCAGCTTTGATGTGAGTATATGTTTCATGTTTAAAGTGACTTTTACCTTTGCTATTCTTTTGTTTATTTCTTCGTTGTATTTTTATCATACATTATGCCATGTCTAAGATTGCTATATTCTCAAACTTTCGCTATAACTTTTCCATCTTTCCTTGATATTGACTTATAGTTTTTGAGTTATCACTGTTTATTATTAGCAATGAGCTTTTATTTGAAGATGACCAGACATACATGGAAAAATAAAATACCTACAGGAACACTTAAATAAACTCAACAGCGCAGGCACAAAATACAACATGAAAATCAACATCAACAAAATAGGAGTCATGATTGTCACCAAAGATAAACAGAACATCAACATAACTATAGAAGGCAGGCAAATATAACAAGTAGAGGAATTTAATTACCTAGGAAGTTTAGTAGCAAATGACAAGTCACAAACAGCAAGAGATAGACTCAATATACATCAAAGCGTGTCAAATCATTGGACAACTATCATCACTATTGTCCAACAAAGAAATAACTCTAGAGGCAAAACTGACACTATACAATACAATCTTCATCCCAACATTGTGCTACCAATGCCAGTCATGGACCCTAGATGCAAGAACAATAAGAAAACTAACCTCTACTGAGATTAAATATGTTAGAAGAATGACAGGAAACAGCCTGAGAAACACGATAAGAAATGAAGAACTGAGAAAAAATCTAGGAATAACCCTCGCCATAGAATATGTAAAGAAACAACAGATAAAATGATTTGGCCACGTGACAAGGCAGAGTGATCAAAACACAACACCGCGTTGCGAGAATACCAGACCCAAGGGTCGACCACGAAAAAGATGGATCAATGGAATATTAGAAGCACTAGAAAACAACAACAGCAGAAGCGAACAGAAAAGCAAAATACCGCAAATTATATCTCCCCTCAACGCTGAAAGGCAAGTGAGAAAGGAAAGAAGATGAAGACTGTTTATTATTATAGTTTTAATCTTCTTAACATTTATAATTTCATTTCAGAGAAATTAATTCTTTTTTACTCAAATATGTTATATTTTTGGAAGAGGCTATTCCTAATGTACGATGTTTGGTCATAATTACAGACATTCATTAGTTTTTTGTTACTTTATGTAATGTAGTTAGATTCTATTACATTTCTTTTGTGTATCAATTTGCTTTTGTTGTTTTCTGAGAAAGGTCATATGTAGGCCAATACGTCATGATTTCGTATTTGTTCTCCTATGTAAACATGTCAATACACTGTATCCAACTCATGCCCTGCTCACCACAATTACTGTCCCATATGATGTATGTGGTGATGGCACATACTAATTTACTATACAAAACCTTTTTTTTGGAAGCAGTGTCTAAAACTATGATCATAAACAAAGATAATACTCAAAACCTACAAGTGGATATCAAAGTTGAAGGTATACACCTGGTGACAGTTCAGAGTTACAGTTACCTTGGACATACTATAACCAGTGATGCAAAATGTAAAACTGAAATAAACACAAAATTATAGAAAAGACTAAAACCAAGAAAAGCAAAATGTTATATCTTCTCAACATTCCTGAATGATGCAGAAACATGGGAATTAGACAAGAAAACAGAACAGAAAATTGAAGCCTTTGAAATGTGAATTTATAGAAGAATGGAAAGAAAAGAAATTATGAAGTCTTAAAACATCTAAAAATGAAAACCGAACTACTAAACACAACTCAAACAAGACAATTAAGATTTTTGGGGCATGTTGAAAGACACAACAGCCTACTAAAAGTAATCTTGGAGGGGAAAATACGAGGTAAAAGAGGCAGAGACAGACCAAGACTAACTTGGACAAGTAACATCAAAAGATGAACAAGTCAGCCTATGACAACCTACACCATAAAAGCAAGAGACAGGGCAGAAAGTTGAGAAAGGCGCTCCATGGTAGGCAACCTTCAATGTGGACGCGGCACTCAATGATGATAATTAGTGTCTAATATCTTTCTATTGTCTAAATACTCATTGGACCAGTCTTGGTAGTTGTAAACAAAATGTGTGATTAATTAATTAAATAACAATTTAATATTCTAATGATGAACTAACAATGTACAATATATAATTAATATGAAGAGTGTAGTACTAGTACCACAACCACTACTATTTGTATGTACTAAATTATTATTGAATATTCAGGAATAATATTCACTCATTCCAGGAAATAATTTGTTTTTAAATATATTCACTGGAGTCATTCCTTCATTCCACTCCAGGAAATAATAATTTGTTTTTATTTTTTACCACCATTTGCCGCTGTTGATTCAATCCTCCAACCACTAAATATTGTATTGTGACGAGCAGTAGCACTGCTCAAGGAATAATAACACACACAACGCATACACACGAAATAACTAAAGTGAAATGATCTTTAACATCAATCATGTGATATCCTTGGCGTGTTGGTGTTCTGTTAGTGTTATGTTATTGTGTACAAAACAATCAATAATATGACAGACAGTAAACTCTGTAATAAAATAGAAAATCAAAGATCTAATCAGTAGTTTTCATTATCCTTTCTTACCCTTGTCAAGCCTGCTACAACAGCTTTAGATTGGGCTACACCTTGCTGGAGTTTCTTTTTCAAATTGACAAACATTTCTTTCGAATATTGTAATCAAACTTTACGAAAAATGTGAGAAGGTTTGAGGTACGTTTCTATGAAAATGATAACAATACGAAACTCTATTGTGGGACACGTCTCTGTGACCTCTTCTATTTTAAGAAATCCGAACAACTGTGGACATTTTAAATCTCTTCAAACGAAGAGTTGATTCTCAAGTCTTAGTTTTTAAGCGTTCGCTTGTCTCACTTTTACAACAGGGGTACAATATGAAATTTTTCAGATATTTGCCCCGCCCCCCTCTCTCTCTTTCTCAAACACATACTTCTTATCCTTCTTCTTTTCTTCATCATTTGCCTTTCAGAGTCGAGGGGAAATATAATTAGCATTCTTTTGATCTTCTGTTCGCTTCTGCTGCTATGTTTCCTAGTGCCTCTAATATCCCGTCAATCCATCTTTCTCGTGGTCGACCCTTGGGTCTGATGTTCTCGCAACGTCTATTGAGGACTCTATGTTGTGTTTTGATCACGCTGTCTTGTCGCGTGGTCAAAGCATTGTATGTGGTTTCTCTATATATTATATGGCGGGAGTTACTCCTATTTTTTTTCTCAGTTCTTCATTTCTGATCTTGTCCCTCAGGCTGTTTCCTGTCATTCGTCTAACACACTTCATCTCAGTAGAGGTTATTTTTCTTATTGTTTTTTTGCATCTAGGGTCCAGGACTGGCATTGGTAGCACAACGTTTGGGGTGAAGATTGTATTGTAGAGTGTCCGTTTTGCTGTAGAGTTATTTACTTGTTGGACAATAGTGGTGATAGCTGTCCTATGATTTGACAAGCTTTGTTGCATCTTGAGTTCATTCCTGCTGTTTGTTGGACATGTTGTTAGACAAACACGTACTGCTCTATGCAAAAATATAAAAAAAAAAAAAAACTACAGAGAAAAACTTTTCGAAGTGCTGCGTCTAATTGCTAGCGTCTGTTCCTGCTCCAAAATAAAGCATTTATATAGTCACAACTGAAAGCTCCGGGTCCCCGATAATATAACAATCGAAGAATATTAGTCTCATGAGCCACATACCCAAAATATTACTAAGAGTTATCATGAGACGTGTAATGAACAAAGCACATCCAGAAATAAGAAAGAAACAATGTGAATTTGTGGAAGTAAAGGGCACCAATAATGCAATATATTTCCTGAGAATATTGAGATTAATAGTGCGATGGTCTTCACAATCAGTGGCGCCTGACTTCTTCGGTATGGCTACAAAGATAGATTTTAGTAGATCTTCAGGTATTTGTCCAGTGTTATATATGTCATTGAGTAGTTTTGTTATGACTTGTACTCCCAGCTTTCCTAATGCATTTATCTCTTCGATTGTTATATCGTCGGGACCTGGAGCTTTGCCTCTTTTCATGTGTTGAATTGTGTCCTCCACTTCCCTCTGCATTATTGGTGGGCCTGGGTCTTCATTTGAATTGTTCAATTCTGGTCTTTCATCATCATAGAGTTGACTGATATATTCTGTCCGTCTTTCCATTGTCTTCTCCTTTCCCATTATTATATTTCCTTCCTTTGATTTCACACATCCTGAAACTTTGACTTCTTTTCTTCCTGTTAATTCATTTAGCTGATTGTGCATAAATTGTGAGTCTTTCTTTTGTTGTTTTTCCATTTCTTCACATTTCTGTTTTAACCATCCTTCATTTGCTCCTCTACATTTGTTTTGGATCTCTTTGTGCAATATTTTGTATGTCCGTTCTTCTTTCTTATGTTTTATTCTTTCGTCCATTAGTTGTAATATTTCTTCTGTCATCCATTTCTTTTTGTTGATTCTTTTAATCACTGGTATTACTTCTTTTGATGTTTGTTGAATCGATTGTTTGAGCATTTCCCACTGTTCCTGGATGTCCTGTATTTTCTCAATAACATTATATCTATTTTGTACTATCGTGTTGTACTTATCATTCATCTGTTTATCTACTCTTAGCATATCTAGTTCTAATTTTATATTTTTTGGTGATTTCTGTGCCTTCCGCAGTTTTATTCTTATCTTTTCAACTACTGGTACATGGTCACTATTGCAATTTGCTCCTGGCCTTGTTTTAATAGATGTTAGCCCATTCCTGAATCTTCTCTGTACCAGTATAAAATCAATTTGATTGTGTACTTTTTTGTCTGGGCTTTGCCATGTCCATGGTCGCCTATGGTGTTATTTGAACAAGGTGTTACCTATAATCATTTCATGTGTCTTTGCCCAATCTATCAACCAATCCCCTCTGTCATTCGTACATTTTGCACTTTAGCTGTTCCTACCTTTGAATTAAAATCCCCTAATATAATAGTAATTTCTTGGGATTTACACTGTTCCAGGGTCGCCTCTAGCTCTTCATAAAAAGTGTCAATGTCTTCTTCTTCGCTATTACTTGTTGGTGCATAAACTTGAATTATGTTGATATCCATTGGTCTACCTCTCAATTTTACTAGCAGAATTCTGTCTGATGCTGGCCAAAATCCTTTCACTGTTTTGCTTCTTTCTCTATCTAACATGATGCCTACTCCTCTTTCGTGTGTGGTTCCCCAGAGTAAATTACATTTCCACTGTTGCGTTGTAATAATCCTGCTACTTTCCATCTCATTTCACATAGTCCCAAGATGTTCAATTTCATTCTCTTCATTTCTTGACTGATGTTTTCTAGTTTTCCAACCTGGAATGCTGATCTAATGTTCCAAGTTCCTATTGCTAGTATCTCTTTATTTTTATATTGCATACAGTAGCATGATGACGATCGGCTGTCACCTGTAGCACATGACGCTCCCTACCGGACGAGGTGGCTGTGAAGTCCCCATTAACGTCGTTAGCTGTAAATATAAAGTTGTGGCTTGTCATGATTATTCCAGGCAATATAAGAACGTAGTTTGCCATTCCTTTCTTTCTTGGCAGTGACTGTACTAGTCGGAGATAGCAGCCGATAAAAAATGAGATCCTCTGCCTGCCATCGCGGTGTGGGGACCATAACCAGCAGTAATGCATCAGGACCCCAAAAAGGTATACAAACTTTTCCCCTCAGCGATACCACAGCAATTCGACGCATTGATGAAATGGAGGTTAATGTTGAGAATATGTTTACAAAAAAAAATATAAAAAACTCATCATTCTTCATGCAGTTCCACGAGTCTACTCATAGTAGTAGCCTCCGTCAGTCATAATTGACTATGGATTTTGCAGCGCCCCTAGAAATGTTATTTTTGTCTATGTATTCTCTTTTTCTATGAATATGTCTGCTTCTTGTTTGAATTGGAGCTTTAGTGTGTTTCCAAAGATTGCGGTCTCCTGCTATTTCTACACAGGCTGCAGGGTTTATATTCAGGGTCTTCATGTCACGTCTACGCACGTCTGTAGATTGGAGTTTTCGGCCTTCTAGTTCTTTTACCGTCTGCTAGTTATCCATAGAATAAATCTGTTGGTACACTGCCATCTTTCAGATGGTGTAAGTGGCCAAGACAGCGTAACCTACACTGTTTGAGCGGGTTAGATATTCGGGAGGCCTGTGCGAGTCATGACCTCCACTTTGTCACTTTGTCTTTCCAGGTGATACCAAGAATATGGCACTGACATCGTATATGGAATGCATTTAGCCTTCTCTTCTGCTTTGCATAAGTTATCCATGATTCGCTACCACACAGAAAGGTACTAACATGCAGGCATTGTAAACTGTGATCTTTGTTTTAGTTATCAGTTTGCTGTTTTGCCAAAATGGGCCTAGAAATACGAGCGAAGGTGGTAGCACGTTTACCAATCCGGGAGTCAATTTCTGTATCTAAATATAGTTTTGTCGTTGATGATGGCATCCATGTAGCTTTACTGCCATAGGACATCAAGAGTCTAAAATTTTGGATAATAATGCTATATTAATGGCGTGTGTGAGATATCTTGATTAAATAATATATTGCAAGAAGAAATGTTATTCACTATAAGTCTGACTACAGATACAACAATATTAAAACAAGTAAATGAATTTAAATATCTGGGAACAATGTTAACCTCAGATGGTAGGTATACCGTAGAGGTGAGATGCAGAATGGCTCAGGCAAACGCAGCTTTCCAAAAAATGAGGAAGATACTATGCAATCCATTTTTGACAATAGAAACAAGAAGAAAAAGTGTTCTTAAATGTTATGTAGAGCCAGTTTTAACATATGGATGTGAATCATGGACAATAGGACAACATACAAGAAAATCAACGGAGTCTGTAGAAATGTGGTTTTACAGAAGAATGTTGAGAATACCACGGACAGCTAAGAAGAGTAATGAAGACATTCTGAAAGAGGCCAAAGCAAAAAAGAGAGCTAATTTCCAATATTAGGAAGAAACAATCATCATTTTTTGGCCCTGTAATGAGAAGAGAACAAAATCTACCTTAGATTATTTATATTATGACCTCCAATTGTTATTCCAGGCATGTCCCTTATGGATCTTAAAATAATCTCACTATAAATATTAAACAAATCTGGTGACAGCACACAACCCTGTCTAACACCCTGTTTTATTTGTTGAAACATTCCCAACTGGTTTCCAGTTCTTATGGCCGCTGTTTGTTGCCAGTACATGTTCTTTATTATTCTTTGATCTTTGGATGGATATGGATGTGGCAATATTTTAAATAATGCCTGCCTATGTCCATATATGTGAAAAGTAATATTACATTTACTGCTACCATTTCCTATATTATATCTAGTGGAATCAGGTTTTAGTGCTGTGAATCATAGTCACCAAACACAGACATTGTTAGAAAGTCATCGAAAGAGGTGACCTACGCTTATTCTTTACAAAACATGTATCAAGATATCTAACATTTAGTTGCCCAGCATGAGGCTCAAGGTCTCATTAGAAAAAAAAAAAAGATAAGCGAAATTAATTTGTATTTCTTCATTATGGAAGTTTCTTTCGTTTATATTTTAGTGGGTGGTAGAGATTATTTATCCCTTAAAAAGTTACACAAGTGGGCGCTGTGCAAAGCAAGGTTGAAGACAAGTGGACGCTGGGCATAACAAGGATGAAGACAAGTGGACGCTGGGCATAACAAGGATGAAGACAAATAGGCGCTGGGCATAACAAGGTTGAAGACATGTGGGCGCTGCGCATAACAAGGTTGAAGACAAATGGGCGCTGGGCATAGCAAGGTTAAATACATTTGGGCGCTGGGCATAACAAGGATTAAGACATGTGGGCGTTGTGCATAACAAGGATGAGAACAAGTGGGCGCTGGGCATAATAAGGATGAAGACAAGTGGGCGCTCGGAATAACAATGTTGAAGACATTTGAGCGCTGGGCATAACAAGGTTGAAGACAGGTGGGCGCTGGGTATAATAAGGTTGAAGACAGGTGGGCGCTGAGCATAACAAGGTTGAAGACAGGTGGGCGCTGGGCATAACAAGGTTGAAGACATTTGGACGCTGGGCATAACAAGGTTGAAGACATTTGGGCGCTGGGCATAATAAGGTTGAAGACAGGTGGGCGCTGGGCATAACAAGGTTGAAGACGACATTTGTTAGTACCGTATGCCTTCCATTTAGATTTCTTATCACGTGGTCACACTAGACTAGTTAGTGTGGAACCGCAAAGATATGGAGTAGGATCCCGATAGGTCTGGTTCACCGATCCTGGTACAAGCCATCAGCTTTGAGTCGCTGACAACTTTCAGCTCTGTTGCTGTCGAGTCCCGTTGTTACACCTCGTCCCCCATATGGTTCTAAAGTAGAAACTAATACTAGAATAACGTGAGCAACAACTACTATAACATGGCTGAAGAGATTTTGACAAAATCTAAAATATTTCCTTCACTCCTAACTTCAATATTCTTTCTTGCAAACGAAACATGGTCCCTACATGCAGAATCAGAAAGGGAAACACAAGCCATGAAAATAGGGTGTTACTGTCATATCACAAGTAGGCTACTTCACGCAGAGATTGTCTCACAATCGAGAAAGATGATTGAAATAGTTAAGAGTAGTATAGGCTCACATGAAGAACACATTAATGTTGTAAAGTTAAATAAGTGACGTAGATACCAGAATGTTATAAACCCAACGGTGAGGTAATAAACCACCTTGCAAGAAACAGCGAAGATGGAGGTCGCAGATGGAGACGAACGAGAATATATGTTGGCGATGTCAAGGTTCAGACAGACACAGAAAGTGGCAAACTAAAGATAAGAGTGCAGAAAAACAACTCATCTTGTAGGCGTCCAAGTACTGACGAGGCAAATAAGCAATCAACACATTCATACTAAAGCTAATCATATGTGCATGATCCCACAGTAGGCAAGTAAAGTCTTGATTTTCCAAACATGAATGACAGGATCAAGACAAGGAGGGCGCGAGCATATCTGAAGATAAGTGCAGATAATGAGTATCAATTTCACCAAGAATTCAGCATAGGGGAAGGCTTAAAGGAGACAAATCATGGGCGGGCCACGTAGGATATGTCATCAAACTGGTATGTGGGCTTACCAATATCAACACTGGCGAGAAGTGGATACCGGTGTCTACATCATTCAGGGGGACATTCTCGCGTATTGTCACACTCGACAAGAAAAGCAGAGAGCAGAATTCAGTCGTGGCCGAAGCGGAGGTCAACTTCTTCATCTAGGACAACACCCACGATGAATATGCAGACGGATCCGTAATACAACACCAAGATAGTGCATGGGCATTTACAGCATGCTCTGTAGGCAGAGCACTCAAAGAAGATAGCAGTGCGTACGTCACAACCATGAGCTGTAGCTTTGCTCATGTATGCCAGGATCGGACATATCAGCATTATGCATCAGAAAAGTAAGAAACAGCATACAATTACATTGTCATTTCTTCCGTAGCAATATAAGGTCTATTATATTTACATTTTAACTCTTTCAGTACAGAGAGTTTTTTTTTAAATCAATTTAGCGGTAGAGATTTCAGAGAAAAAATTATTCATGTTTTTAAATATTAACCTACATGTTTATATTTATCTAACACTTAACATATTATATATGCATTTTCAGATAATTGAACAAGGAATTAGATTTCACCAATACCAAGATGATACAAGACAAGTAATAAAATATGGTTTGATGACAGTTAACGCTAATCAAATTGAGAGTGATGCACTGTGCGGCTAAACGTACATGACCGAAATCAATTTGGCGCATGGTGCGGCGAAACGTACGGTAAGAATTAAACTGCCAAAGTTATTTTTCATGCGCAACTTGAACACAGAATAATCATTCATCTATTACAGTACGAAGCAATCGATATCGCCTACCTTAAGATTTGCATTAATTTTAATTTTATTTTAATTTTAAATAGTTCCGTGCGTTTCAAAAAAAATCTAACAAAGGTATTTTTTTTCCTGAGCAAGAACAAATGGGTGTGTGTGTTTGTGTGTGTGTGTTTGTGTGTGTGTGTGTTTGTGTGTGTGTGTGTGTGTGTGTGTGTGTGTGTAAGGAGATGATTATATAATCTTATTTGGCACATACCAGTTAATCTGCCACCGCTACTATTTCTCTTCAACGCTACATGCTTTCATCAGGGTTAATTATCTTGACACGAACTGCTCTTGTTTCTTCCTTTCAACATAATCCTATGCAGATCCAGAGTAAGATGTAGAGACTTCTTCTTTCGTTCACTCAATGACTGATCCTCTTTATTGTTCACCTAATAAAAGATGTTAAGTCAATAAATAGGCGTTGCTACGTTGCCACGTTGCATTTCGTTTGACATATAGTTGCTATATTGTACTCATTTTGGCCATATACGTTAGATTTCCATCAAGGGCTGGTCACTCTGTTTCCAGGTTCACTCCTGGGGTGCATGAAGGTCTTGATCACTTCTGGTTCGCTGATCCTGACACATCCGTTATACGTTGTTGACTGCTTACAGTCCCAGGTTTTGGTGGGCACATTGGGCCTATTTTTAGAAACAACAAGAAACATTTGCAACAATATCAAATGAGGCTGCAAGAAGAGCGGTAGCTAAATCAATATCATCATCATGTGCCATACCGGTTGGCGTAGGCGATCATGTCTTTCCACAATCTTCTATCTATAGTGCATCGTATCAGTTCAGTTGTTGACTGTTTTCCATGCCATGATACCAAGCTATCCAGTATTTTCTCTCTTTGTCGCCCGCGATCTTTCTTTCCTTTTATTTTGCCAGTTGTAACCAAGTATTCCAACTTTCCTCTTCTCATGATGTGCCCGAAAAATGTTGATTGTTTCTTTCTGATGTTTTTTAAGAGCTCCATTTTTGTGTTGGCCTCTTTGAGAACTTCCTCATTGGTCTTTATAGCTGTCCAGGGAACTTTCAACATTCTTCTGAGAAATCCCATCTCTGTAGCCTTTAATCGTCTTTTCATTTGTTTGTCTACTGTCCATGATTCGCTTCCATTGGTCAGAATTGGTTCTTTATGGCACCAATGAACTCTCTTTCTCATTTCTATTGACATAGATTTGTTGCATAAGATATTTTTCATTTTCTGAAATGCTATTTTGGTCTGAGCTATTCTGCTTTTTATTTCTGTGGTGCATCTCCCATCTGATGTTATTATTGTGCCCAAGTATTATACACCCCTGGGCAAGGTGGAGCTCCCGTTTAGTCCCCCCTATCAGGGTTATGTGAAGCAATTGGAGCAGGTGGTGGATGGTGTTGTGGGAGCAGTCGACAAGTAGTGCCGATTATGGTCCCCACACCGCGATGGCAGGCAAAGGATCTCATGTATAGAGACAATGGCTGCGATCTCCGACTAGTACAGTCACTGCCAAGAAGGTAAGGAATGGCAAACCACCTTCTTAAATTGCCTGGAATAATCATGACAAATCACAACCTTATAATCTGAATAGTCATGTTAAAACACAACTTAAAACAATATAGCCCCCTACAAAGCAGCAGAGCATGAGTAAAAAGCCATGAAGATGTCTATATTAACGTTATTCGAATGCCATATTCCCTCCCCTCACTCATAGATTAGTCTGAAATTAGTTTCTCATCAAATGCTGATAGGAGCTGAAAACAGACAGGTGCTGATAAAAAAGCTCGGATTGTATATCATTATTTATTATCATAGTTTAGTGTGTGCAAATAAATGTATATTTTTTATAATGTCAGTGTTTGTTATTTCGAAAGTCATGATCAAGTTCCCGCTGAATTAGAACCAACCTCACTACACTTCGATAAATCATCCATACAAGATGATATTTGAGAAGACGACATTTGAACTTATTGACAGTTTCTGTATCTTGATCATTCATTCATTATTGTTTTGCTTCGAGCCCAGAAATCCTGCGCTGTGATTGTATCACTTATGTTGACATTGGAAATCAACATGAAAAGCGAATCACTCAAATATGCATCTCATATCCACAATAGACAGGAATTGAAGAACATGACACGCCTTATCCATCGGTACATTTTTTGATAAAGCAGGCAGCAGTTCGTCAGACCGTGTTTTTTTCCAAATAAATGTCGGTACTCAAATATAGCTGTATGACTAGAAATCCACAACCGTCTAGTGATAATGGACGGTTGTGTAGTAACCGGGCAAGGAGGAAAAAAACTAGACCTTGTGTTCTCAGTAGAACAATTCACTAACAACAGCTCTACAACGGCTTCCGTGTTCATAATGTTAATAATAATAATAATAATAATAATAATAATAATAATAATAAACAAAAGTCTTTTATTTAAGTCTGTCTCCATTATCCACAACAGAAAAAAACGTTTATAGAATTATTTAAGTACGTCTCTCTGGTGGGAGCCGCGATAGCTCAGTGGTTAGTGAACTGGACTACAAAGGACAAGAGGTAGGGTTCGATCCCAACCGACGTCTTCCGGTTCACCCAGCCTTAAATGGGTACCGGATATTTTTGTCTGGGAAAGTAATACCGATCACATTACCCCAAAAATCATGTGCCGAAGGTCTGTAAAATGTGTGGTCACTAACACCATATTCCCTATACGCCACTTGGCGTGACGGGGGTACTTTACTTTTTTTTTTTTTTATGCCTCTCTGGTCTATAATTAGAAAAAAAAACATCATCCGAATTTTTAAAAGTCTCGTGTCCATAATAATAAACTAAAGTTGCCAGAACACTCAGGAAGATAACAACACAGAGCATTCATCCACGGCTACGATCCCTTGGGTAATCTTTCTTTTTCTCTTCAACTTGACTAAAACATTTATTTCTCAGTGAAGGTGGTATACGTTTGACTGCTATTGAGATGTGTGTATGTTTGTCTTCTGGTACATAGTTGTGGTATCCAAGTCTGTTCTTTTAAATGTCGGTTTGCCATTAACGGAAGTGATCAACTTGCGGTCGGGAACTTCCCTTTCTCGTCTGTCTTCGGCCTGCCTTGCTCTCACCTACATCGATATATGGTGTCAGGATTGAGGCTAAAAGAAATAAGAAATAAAAAACAATGCAGCTCCACAGGGATACACCACTTGATATGAATCATCATCACTGAGTGCCATCTCCGCATCGAAGGTTGGCTACAATGGAGTGCCATTCCACTTTGTCTCTTGCTTTGATGGAGCAGATTGTCATATGTTGATTTGTCCATCTTTTGATGTTACTCGTCCATGTTAGTCTTGGTCCTCCTCTACCTCTTGTACCTTGCATTTTCCTTTCCAATATTACTTTTATTATGCTATTGTGTCTTTTAACATGACCCAAAAATTTCATTTGTCTTGTTCTAATTGTGTTCAGTAGTTCTCTTTTCATTTTTAGTTATTTTAAAACTTCATAGTTTGTTTTCTTTTCTTTCCATCCAATTCTACCTATTCTTCTATAGATCCACATTTCAAAGGCTTCAATTTTCTGTTCTGTTTTCTGGTCTAATGTCCATGTTTCTGCACCATACAGGAATATTGAGAAGATGTAACATTTTGCTATTTGTAATGTTATAATATATGTGTGTGTAATGACGAGTTGTTTGATATGAATACAAAGCGAGAACCCGAGTCACACAGCTAAGGACTTAGTGGTCTGGCGGTAAGGTGTCGGCTGCTGAACAGGAAGGTACTTGGTCGAAGCTGAAAAAGACGCTGGACATTTTTCACTATGCGTTTAATGTTTCTACCTGGCGTTACCATTTCCTGGTCTCTAATAATTGAGATCCGACGTCTAGCCTTCTTGGATATCAGCGAAAAACAGTTTCGATATAATTATGCCCGCTGCTAACAATAACATGAGTTTCTATATCGTTATGCCCGGTGCTAACAATAACATGAGTTTCTACATCGTTATGCCCGCTGCTAACAATAGCATGAGTTTCTATATCGTTACGGCCGCTGCTAACAATAACATGAGTTTCTATATCGTTATGGCCGCTGCTAACAATAACATGAGTTTCTACATCGTTATGGCCGCTGCTAACAATAACATGAGTTTCTACATCGTTATGCCCGCTGCTAACAATAACATGAGTTTCTACATCGTTATGGCCGCTGCTAACAATAACATGAGTTTCTATATCGTTATGGCCGCTGCTAACAATAACATGAGTTTCTATATCGTTATGGTTGCTGCTAACAATAGCACGAGTTTCTATATCGTTATGGCCGCTGCTAACAATAACATGAGTTTCTATATAGTTATGGCCGCTGCTAACAATAACATGAGTTTCTATATCGTTATGGCCGCTGCTAACAATAACATGAGTTTCTATATAGTTATGGCCACTGCTAACAATAACATGAGTTTCTATATCGTTATGCCCGGTGCTAACAATAACATGAGTTTCTACATCGTTATGCCCGCTGCTAACAATAGCATGAGTTTCTATATCGTTATGGCCGCTGCTAACAATAACATGAGTTTCTATATCGTTATGGCCGCTGCTAACAATAACATGATTTTCTATATCGTTATGGTTGCTGCTAACAATAACATGAGTTTCTATATCGTTATGGTTGCTGCTAACAATAACATGAGTTTCTATATAGTTATTGTTGCTGCTTACAATAACATGAGTTTCTATATCGTTATGGCCGCTGCTAACAATAACATGAGTTTCTACATCGCAATGGCCGCTTCTAACAATAAACAAGAGTTTCTATATCGTTATGCCCGCTGCTAACAATAACATGAGTTTCTATATCGTTATGGCCGCTGCTAACAATAACATGAGTTTCTATATCGTTATAGTTGCTACTAACAATAGGCAGTCAGTAATGACTGAAAGCAAATATAAAAGAATGGTAATGTATTTATAAAATGATTGTTTAGTTGTCCTTCCTTGCTATAGTTCTCTGCATTGGTACTATACTCTTTCATTTTAATAATAATAAAAAAAAAAATTGCACTTGTTACAATTGCAGGAACCAAGACTCAGTACAATCTTTGCTTTATTTTGACAGCAATCTTTATATAAACTATAAACCACGACAACTAAACTTACATAATTCTTTACTTATCACAAGTCCAATTAAATCCCCTTATTTTATTTTAAATGCCGTTGCTGACAAATGTAATCATTGAATAGTGTTTCAATGATCATCTCCCCTCGTTCGACCGACGATAAAATCGAGTAAATCGATATACATTAGGCAAGAAATATTATTCTAGAATTCGTTAACACCAGTCAGTTTTTGTTTTAGATATATTTTGTATTCGCTGAATATTGTTATAGTTGAAACGTCGGTTTGTTTATTCTTCTCTTATCCGTAAAACATCTTATTCGTCTATTTTATTGCATCGACATCAGCTTTACTGCAGCCCCACGTAGTTTTCATATCTATTCCCAGGTCAGGTCAAATCAAGTCATTGTTTTTTTTTTCCTTGTTAGCTTTCACACGCCTGCTAGATGCTGCTAAATAATTATTTGGAAATTTCAGACTTTCTATAGGAAAAAAAAGTCATAATATGTGTCCAAACACTATTTGAATTCATCACATTGTAATTACTTTGGTTTTTCATGGTCAACACAACTGTGGGAATCTTCCTCACGGATTTATTTAAAACTTTCTCTCTCTCTCTGCCTCTCTTTCTTCTGTATATTTGTCACTGTCCCCTTGAATAATTGAAGCAAATATTTAGTGCCATATTTATTGCAGGACATGTGTGGAGAAGAGGCACGTAACAACAGAAAAATAGAAGGTAGGAGAGATTGAGGAAGACAATAGGAAAGAATGTTGAATGATTTGATGTGCGGCACGTGAAAAATCAACAATGAAACAGTAATAAAGAGCTCTAGGTTAAGGATTATGGAGAGACACATTTCTCTCGGCAAGGACAATAAATACACGAATATCTGTTGCTATAGATACATTTTAGCAATGATGATATGATGTTTCTACTTTTGATTCAATATTTTTGTAAACCTAGAAAATGCACGTTGAAGAGGTGGCAAGAGAAATTTCTTTAATCTCAGGGCGGTTAAGTCTGTCACTGTATATCCAGATGGCAGGGGATCCATACTGTAATGATTGACTATTGCACAATCGGAACTAACCACATACTTTGTTGCATTCTCTCTGAAGCGATTAACTTGATGAATGCCAACTATTGACACAACATCTGTTCGACTGATGGTTTTGCTCTTAGTAGGAAAGTGAAAGGGAGGCCAGCTGCGGGCCAGATAAAGAAAGGGCAATATGGAGTTATCGATGATGAAATCTTCTTCCTCTACAGTAAAGGAGAAACTAGCTACGATCTGTCTCCACACACTATGGATGTGTTTGTTATAAAAAAAACTTGTTTCGAACCCAATCGATCCTAATGGCTGTTTATTTTCTGTTCCGTCGCCATAATAGCTTTTGTTGATGTGTTCAAGCAAGTCGAGCCAAGAGGTGAAAGCTGTAGGGATAATGAACTCGTCAAGGTCTACAATTACCACGTATTCAGTGACGTTTCTATTCCGACAGAGACAATCGTTGATCGCTGCCGCTTGAGCGTAGTACCACGTGTCGGTGCCACGTGGTAAAGGCCATTGGAGGACAGTTAGAACGCCGTCTGCCACATACTGCTTGAGCACCAGATTTGTTTCTCCCGAGACGCTATAGTTGTAGATGAAGGTGTGGTCGGCACCAAGAGCTCTGTTAATTTCCATGGACTGAATTAGTTGGGATGATCTGTTGTAAAGCCCGTGCAGAGCTGAATGACATACAGTGATGTTCCTCAAACGTCGTCCTGGATACAGCACTTCAAGCTGATTGGTTGGCGCATCTGTCATGTTGGTAGTCAGCGACACAAACTGAGGGCGACTTCCTTGTTGGAGACGACATAAAGTGTACCTGGCAGCGAAACTGAGGAAGAAAAAGTGCGGAAACATTGGTCAAATGTTAAACATTTCCTATATTGCTGCTCATCATTATACTTTACTTATTTGAAATGATATGTGACTGTTTCTCTTTTCTGAACTGAGATCTTTAAATATATCAACTAAGTGTTATCTCAGAGCGGAATAAACAACAGTAGCTTCTTGTTCATATTTAGCTACCTCAACATATTTGGTTACAATGAACGCGTTGCTTTCTTATCTGAAGAGGCAAATGGCAAACCGAATCCCCTTTCCATTTCGCATAGCGACTTCCGTCCAACCCCCCTTTCCATTTCGCATAGCGACATCCGTCCAACCCCCCTTTCCATTTCGCATAGCGACTTCCGTCCAACCCCCTTTCCATTTCGCATAGCGACTTCCGTCCAACCCCCCTTTCCATTTCGCATAGCGACTTCCGTCCAACCCCCCTTTCCATTTCGCATAGCGACTTCCGTCCAACCCCCCTTTCCATTTCGCATAGCGACTTCCGTCCAACCCCCCTTTCCATTTCGCATAGCGACTTCCGTCCAAGCCCCTTTCCATTTCGCATAGCGACTTCCGTCCAACCCCCTTTCCATTTCGCATAGCGACTTCCACCCCCCCCCCCCCCCCCGCCATCTTCCCCGTTAGGAGACACGTTTCTTATAACTAGTTTTTCCATCTCACACAAAACGTCCGTTTCCGCACGCGCACGCTGTTTTGTCTTTCTCTCCTATACTCCTAGCGTTTATTGAAGTATCAAAGGTCTATTTTTAGATAATCTTCCGCTGCTGATATCTACACTGCAAACTGTCTTTCCCTTACCTTTGCATTACCTTTCCCTTACCTTTCCCTTACCTTTGCATTACCTTTCCCTTACCTTTCCATTACCTTTCGCTTACCTTTCCCTTACATTTGCATTACCTTTCTCTTACCTTTTTGCATTACCTTTCCCTTACCTTTCCTATCCCTTTGCATTATCCAACTATTTCCAGCTCTTAATTATCTGCCAAAGTGTCTATTCTAATCTGCATTTTCAGTTATCTTGTGGTTGGCTGCAGAAGTAACTCCCCCGTAGCTCCCCAAGAAACCTTGGTCACTGTTTCACTCACATTACTCTCTCTCTTACTTACTCTTTTTATCTCTCTATCTATACTCATTACTGTAACACGGTTATACAGACCCATCATTATGAAGCATATGTATTCAATTGTTTTAAAATACAATAATAATTGTAAAAGAAAATATATAGGGCAGACTCGAACATAAATATCAGGATCTAATGGTACTACATGTATTGATGTATTGAGTTCTTTGCGGGTCATAGGGTTATCATCATTGCACTCCGAACATGTTCTTAGATGCTCAGATCCCCTTTCAGCAAGTCTCGCAGTGTCCAACTGACGACTCCAGTTCTGTGTTGGTTGATAAGTCTTCTTACACGCCCACTAAGTTTCTCGTTTCTGGCGGTGCCCATCTTAACTACCATCTCTTTCATTTCTCTTTCATTTTTACTGTATGTAAATAAACCATCAACATCAAGTACCGGGCCTGCTGGCGTAGACGATCATGTCTCTCCACAACTTTCGATCTCAACAGTTATTTATCATTTCTGTTGTTGACCTTCTGCCAAGCCATTCTCCTAATCTGTCTGGTATTTTTTATCTTTGCTTCCCTCTATCTCTTCGTCCCTCAATTTTACCAGTTATCACAATATATTCCAGTTGTTCTCTTCTCATTACATGGCCAAAAATGATGATTGTTTCTTCCTAATATTGGAAATTACCTCTCTTTTTGCTTTGACCTCTCTCAGAACATCTTCATTACTTTTCTAAGCTGTCCATGGTACTCTCAACATTCTTCTGTAAAACCATATTTCTACAGACTCCAGTGATTTTCTTGTATGTTGTCCTATTGTCCATGACTCGCATCCATATGTTAAGACTGGCTCTACATAACATTTAAGAACTCTCTTTCTTGTTTCTATTGTCAAAAATGGATTGCATAGTATTTTCCTCATTTTTTTGGAAAGCTGTGTTTGCCTGAGCCATTCTTCATCTCATCTCCTTTGTACATCTTCCGTCTGAGGTTAACAAAGTTCCCAAATATTTAAATTCATTTGCCTGTTTTAATATTGTTCCACTTGTCTTTATTTTGCACTGAGGTGATGTATTTTCTTTGTTATTACCATTACTTCTGTCTTTTTGCTATTAAGGCTGAGTCCTTTATTTTTGCTTTCTTTCACTATAATGTCTAACATTTCTTGTAACTCATTTTCACTCTTAATGTACATAAATAAATACATCAAAAATATATTTTCCATAAAATGTGCTCTTTTTTTTTCTTCTTATTCTTTCCTTCCTCATTTGCCTTTCAGCGTCGTGGGGAGATATAATTTGCGGTCTTTTGCTCTTCTGTTCGCCTCTGCTGTTCTTATGTTTCCTAGTGCTTCTAATATCCCATCCATCCATCTTTTTCGTGTTCGACCATTGGGTCAGGTCTTGTCATCATATTCCCCCAAAACCTAAATGGGTGGCAGGAGTCCGTTAATAAATGCCAATGTACCCGTCCATATCGGCATGCTTTTCTAGTTCCCTTGGGGCCATTTACTACAAAGGACAAGGGGTAGGGTTCGATCCCAACTGACGGCTTTCGGTTCACCCAGCCTTTAAAGGGTACCGGATTTTATTTCTGGGAAAGTAACACGGCATTGGCGTAATACCGACCACATTACCCCAAAAATCATGTGCCGAAGGTCTGTAAAATTTATGGTCACTAACACCATATTCCCTGTACACCACTTGGCGTGACGGGGGTATTTTACTTTTTACTTTTACTTGGGGCCATTTGATTCTAGTACTGTTAGTTTGTTTTCAATCTTTCTCTATTTGATTCTAGTACTGTTAGTTTGTTTTCAATCTTTCTCCATTTTTCCCGACAGTGTGTGTCAGGATCAGGGTTTGCTCAAATGTTTTCCATTTCCAGTCTTTGATATCCCCAATCCATTTCATCACGTTTCTACATCTCTGACTTCTTAAACTTTTTTCATTAAAGCCATAGTGCTCATTTAGTTAAATCTTCCGACATACGCGAATCAGCACACCATTTTGTCTTTATTGATGTCCATTTCTAAAATGGAGGTGTATATTATTAGCGATAATTTAACTGTTGTTTCCCCATTGTGATTTATGTATAAGGCGGTGTTGATCGTAAGGCAAACATAATTTCCATAGCTTGTGTTTTCTTCTATAATTCGGGAATTTTGGTCCTTGCATTTGAGACATACATGAACGTTAATATTACAAGTGCTCGCAAAAGTAGGATTTTGTATTTTATGGTAATTGTTTTGAAGCGCCAATTTTCCACAAATACTTTTTGATGCAATTGTTGCATGTGATATTCACATTTTATAATTTGGTAAATCCTGTCAACTTTACTCATATATTTTGTTTTGCTTTGCGTAGTTAGTTTTTGAATCAAAACAGTGTTTGTCAAATTATAATCTTCAAATGTAGACAGAGATATCTTGGGACCCTTTGACGATAAGACAGCTGAACTAAAGAAAAATGGAAGCAGACTGCTGGAAATGTGTAATCAAAATGATTTATTTATCACCAATACTTTATTCAAACACAGAGAGTCGCAATTATACACCTGGTACAAATGGAATGACACAACATGCAGAAACCAGATAGATTTTATAATAACAAGAAAACAGAACAAGAAAAGAGTAAATGACAGCAGAGCTATCCCTAATATTACAGATTACACGGATCACAAAATAGTTATGATTACACTCAGATGTTAAAAATAAAGAGAATTAAAAAAAAAAAACAGACTATAAAAATAAAACAGTTGAAAGATCAAGAATCAAGGAAAACCCTGAAAGAAAAACTAACAGAGGAATTCACGAAACTCCCTAACGAAGTATGCACAGTAGAAGAAGAGTGGAAACAATTTAAGGAAACAGTAACCAACATCTCTAAAACAGTTTGTGGTACGAAGCTAAGGGCAAAAGAAGGGAAAAAGAGCACCCCGTGGTGGAACGAAGCAATCAGAGAAGCAATTAAAGAGAAAAAGAAACCGCTTAAACATTGGATGGAGAATAAGAACCAAGAAAAATATGAAAAATATGCCGTAGTTCGAAAAAGAGTTAAAATAATGAGCAAAGAAGCTAAGCAAAAGAAATGGACAGAATTCGTTCAAAATATGAGGAGGGACTTCAAGACAGCCACACGAGATTTCTGCAAAGCAGTAAAAGCAATAAGAGCGAGAAAAGAAAACCATGATCATATTGAGCTCATAAATGACAAAAACGGACATCCTATATCAAATAACCAACATATGCAACATAGATGGAAATAATATTTTGAAGGCATATTAAACATGACAACAACTACCAATAAGAACGCAAAAACCTCGCAAGAACGCACACATACTGAACCCAACATCATGAAAGATGAAATTGAAGAAGTAATGAAATATGCACCAGGAAATAAAGCACCGGGGATTGATAAAATACCAATAGAAATAAAAGCAGCGGCAGGAGAAATAGGAGTGACATGGCTGCACAGAATATTCAATGCAGCATGACACTAACAAAAAGCACCAGCAGACTGGCAACAGGAAATCATCGTACCAATATGGAAAAAGAAAGGTAGCAAAAGAGACTGCAATTAATATAGAGGTATATATTTTCTCAGCCATGTAGGAAAGGTATACGCCAAAATTGTGGAAAAAGGACTGAGACCAGTAACAGAACTACAGTTAAGCAATTTTCAAATGGGGTTCCGAAAAAAAAAAAAACAGTGGATGTACTGACGCTAAATTCACCTTTAAATAGCTTGCAGAAAAAAGGACAGAACACAATCACAATTTGTACATAGCTTTCATTGACCAGGAAAAAGCATTCGACAGAGCAAACAGAGAACAACTGTGGGAGATATTAACATCGTACGGAGTAAGCCAACATCTAACCAACGAAATTAAAAGTCTCTACATCAACAGCAGCTGCACAGTTAGAATAGCAGCAGGCTACACAGACCACTTCAACAGTTAGATCAGGTGTAAGACAGAGATTATCCCCGCTACTGTTTATTACATACATGGACTATATATGCAAGTTAGCCAACCCATCGTAGACAGAGAAGATCAACGAGCTTTTATTTGCAGACGATCAGGAACTAATACATGGAAAAATAGAAGACCCACAAGAACACTTAAATAAACTCAACACACACAACAATAGGCACAAAATACAACAAGAGAAAGAGAACAACAACGTAACTATATAAGGCAGACAACTAAAACAAGTAGAGAAATTTACATACCTAGGAAGTTTAGTGACAAACGACAATTCATAAACAGCAGATAGAATCAAAATGCATCAAAGCTTGTCAAATCATTGGACAGCTATCACCACTATTGTCCAACAAGGAAATAACTCTATAGGCAAAACGGGCACTTTACAATATAATCTTCATCCCAACGTTGTGCTACCGATTCCAGTCCTGGATCATAGATACAAGAACAACAATAAAAATACCCTGCACTAAGATGAAATGTGTTAGACGAATGACAGGAAACAGCCTGAGAGATCAGATCAGAAATGAAGAACTGAGAAAAAAGCTAGGAATAACCCCCGCCATAGAATATATAAGGAAAGAACAGGTAAAATGCTTTTGCCACGTGACAAGGCAGAGTGATCAAAACACAACACAACGAGCCTTTAATAAACATTGTGAGAATACCAGACCCAAGGGTCGACCACGAAAAAGATAACCCGACGGAATATTAGACGCTCTAGGAAACATAACAGCAGCAGAGGCGAACAGAAAAGCAAAAGACCACAAATTATATCTCCCCTCCACGCTGAAAGGCAAATGATGAAGGACAGAAAAAGAAGAAGAAATGTAAACCAACAAACGATCAAGAAAATATGTAATAGCTCTATATAAAATATAAATTCAATTGGGGAAAAAAAACTCGCAGGTTTACTAGGCTTAAATATAACATCAGGGGGAAATAATTCAGCAATAATATACGAGGTCATGAATTCACGACCTGGAGTTTTTAAGTTTATTATACTTCTGCAGGTGTGCGCGCCTTACGGCCAGCGAGCCAGAACCGGCAAGTCAAACAATTTTAACAGAACCTGAAGATTGATAGAAAATTACTATATAATCCGATCTCTCGGCTGGGAAAAGAAAATTAGAACAAAAAAACAACATACATATGTACAATGAAAAAATGTTCAAAATAGATCATTTAAAAAAATAACTGTTTGCTTTACAATGTCGCCAAAACTTTGATAGAGCAAGACTGTGTCTTTGATAATGAGACAGACACTTAGAAGACAGCGGTATTTCCTCGACTATATTGCGGTGCGTGTGTGCGCGCGTGCGTGTGTGTGTGTGTGTGTTTTGTCTTTTCAGCTATTTATTTTTGAGTGAACTGTGCACCAGGACGACCACTGTTTTTTTTCCCCGGAATCCCATTTGAGAATCGTTGATCTGTAGTTCCCATCATTGGAATTAGTTTCATTCTCTATAATTTTCATGTACAACGATCCTGCATGATTTTGTAAGGAGATACCTCAGTATTGGTTACCGTCTCTATACTACTACCATTTGTTTCTCAATATTAGTACGACGATGATCAGTTTCAAATCTTGGCCAAATTTTTATTGTTGCAATACTGCCTTGAATATTGAGTAGCCATGTAACTCTTGTTAGCCCTGCAACTGTTATTTAATGCTGGTTCGTTGTCTATCCTTGGTAGGCTACTTCATTTCTTGTTGTATGTTTAATGACTTCGCCGATCTCCACTTAAGTTGTGTTTTGGCATAATTATACTAGGCAATATAAGAAGGTAGTTTGCCATCGAAGGTTGTTCATCGGTGCTATATAGAACTAATTTTTACCTATGGAAGCAAATCATGGACAGTAGACAAACAAATCAAAAGATGGTTAGAGGCCACAGAGATGGAATTTCTCAGAAGAGTATTAATTGTTTAGGGGGCCTCGGTAGCCTAGTTGGGAAAACCACCCGACTGGACTACCGACGTTCGGACAACCCGTGTTCCCGCTGGGAGCAGTGTGAATTGTGATCGTGGTTGGGAAAAAAATACCCCCACAGTCGACCCAGCCGTTGGCAGAAATGGGTACCAGGGTATTACCTTGGGAAGGTGAGGAATGTCGCCTCGCATCGTGAGTTTCGATGCTTGAAGCGACACTATCCAGAAATCTCCGAACATTTCTGGATGGGCGGCCGAGCACATATGGGTGGAAACTCGCGTGCTAAGACGCCGGATTAAGTCTCGTACTTTACCTTTACCTCTTTATGTTGAAAGTTTCCTGGACAGTTGAATAGACCAATGAGGCTAACACAAAAAGGTGAGCTCCTAAAAACATCAGAAGGAAACAATCAACATTTTTCGGGCACATCATGAGCAGAAGAAAGCTGGAATACTTGGTTACAACAGACAAAATACAAGGAAAGAGAGATCGCGGACGACATAGATAGAAAATACTAGACAGCTTGGTGTCATGGCATGGAAAACAGTCAACAACAGAACTGATACGACGTACTGTAGATAGAAGATTGTGTAAGGACATGAACGCCTAAGCCAACCGGTATGGCACATGATGATGATGATGATCTCCACTTTCATGATGTTCGATTCAGTATCTATGAGTTGTTGTTTTTGTTTGTTTGTGGTTAAATTATTAGTAGTTAGTGCATACTCTGTAGGTCTTTAAAATACCATTTCTATCTCTGATGCATTTTTTAGTTGTTTGATATTGGTTATAGTTCTCTTTTCTTTAACTGCTAATCTGATTGTTTTATTCCACCACAAGTATTATTTTTCCCGTCTTTATTTTTTAGTTCTGCTCCACATACGGTTGTCACTATGTTGTTGATTGTTTTCAAGTTTCCATTCTTTTTTCTGCTGTGTTTACATAGAGAATTTCTTGATTTCCTCTTTAAGTTCCAGAGGTTTCCTTGATTCATCATCTTGTAGTTGTTTTATTTGTATTGTCTGTTCTTCTCGTTTCTTTTGTTGGTGTGCATATCCTCACTGTGTTACTGGCTTTCTGATGGTATTCACATCGTCATTGCATGCTCTGTATCATGTATAACGTTATAGACATCAATATTGTTAGTTACTAATTTTCTTAAACTCCGTCTCCTTGTCAGTATAAAATCTCTCTAGCTTAAACAGAATAGATATTTTCTCTTGTACTAGGTGCATATTTTCGACCCTCTGTGTTTGTAAAATTTGTTGGTGATGTGTTATTTTGGCTACATAATTCTAACAAATTGGTACATAGTTCTAATATGCCGTTGTGGTTTTTTTTTTCAGCTGTGTTACCAAATTATCCCATGAATTCTCTGCTTTCTTTTTCTTGTTACGTTTCTCAAACCTTCCATTGAAGTCTCTCATCACGAAAATGTCGCTTTTATTAATCATGTTGCAATTTTGGTTGGCGTCTTACAGCATTCGTCATTGTCTTCTTCGTTATTGTGATATGGTGCAAAGATGTGCACCGCAAGCTGTTTTTCTGTCCTCTCCTAGTAATCCGATAGTTATTGTTCTTTGTAGGTGTTGTTTTATTTCTAGAATATCTTTTGCTTTGTCTAGGTCTATTATACAGTCCACTGTGTTTTGCAGCGACAAACTCCTGGGGATACGCTGTAGTTCATGGTGTTTTCTTTATTATCGTTTGACCTTTAACTCTGGTGTCTGCGATTTTTAACTTTTATCTTCATCATTTCTCAATTAAGTTCTACTTTTTAATTTTTGTTATTTTCCGCATAAGTTGACGGCGCCGGTTGACGTTAAGGCTGTTCAGTGTTGATTTCAACATTGCTCTAGCAATCCTGCGACGCAGCTGGCACCAAACTGTTCTTGCCCAGCTAGACCTTTGGATCGCTCGGCTGCGTGGAGAGAAGAAACATTTTGCATGGGATCGGCTGCGTGGAGAGAAGAAACATGTTGCATGGGCTCGGCTGCGTGGAGAGAAGAAACATGTTGCATGGGATCGGCTGCGTGGAGAGAAGAAAAATGTTACATGGGCAACATCTTCTCTCTGTTTCTGTTCAAGCCCGCGCCCTGGAGAGCACATTTCTAGGGGCGCTGCAAAATCCATAATCAACTATGCCTGACGCAGCCCCACTACTACTACTTCTACTACTATGACGGTGACTGCTTGCTATATATGCTGTCAATCTCATTGGTTTTGTAGCCCCTCTGAGCAATTTATATTCCCCAACCAATAAACTACGTCCGCAGTCGGTGAGAACTTAGCTCAACTCGGGAGGGAGTGAGAGTGAGAGAGAGAGAGAGAGAGAGAGAGAGAGAGAGAGAGAGAGAGAGAGCAGCCATATCGATGATTTCTCCCCAACTAGGTCAAACATGTACAGGTCCGATAGTAAGATCGATTCTCAACGTTGTAGGTTATTACATTTTTCATTAGTTATCTGGATGTATCCATCTTCTTATATTGTTTTTCAACATTGTTCAAAGTTTAAACACCAATTATCAGTTCTCATTTCAACAAAAGTAATTTTGTCTGAAACATTTCAACAATAGTAATTTTATCTGAAACATTTCAACAATAGTAATTTTGTCTGAAACATTTCAACAAGAGTAATTTTGTCTGAAACATTTCAACAATAGTAATTTTATCTGAAACATTTCAACAAGAGTAATTTTGTCTGAAACATTTCAACAATAGTAATTTTATCTGAAACATTTCAACAAGAGTAATTTTGTCTGAAACATTTCAACAATAGTAATTTTGTCTGAAACATTTCAACAATAGTAATTTTGTCTGAAACATTTCAACAATAGTAATTTTATCTGAAACATTTCAACAATAGTAATTTTATCTGAAACATTTCAACAATAGTAATTTTATCTGAAACATTTCAACAATAGTAATTTTATCTGAAACATTTCAACAAGAGTAATTTTGTCTGAAACATTTCAACAATAGTAATTTTGTCTGAAACATTTCAACAATAGTAATTTTGTCTGAAACATTTCAACAATAGTAATTTTGTCTGAAACATTTCAACAATAGTAATTTTATCTGAAACATTTCAACAATAGTAATTTTGTCTGAAACATTTCAACGTAACACGCCTCAAGAAGAAAGCTCATAATGGCCAGGCAGACAAAGTCAACAACTGGAGAGAAAGAGAGAGGTTGGAGAACATTAGAAGAGAAAAGTGTGAGAGCGAGAAAGATAATAAGGAGTGATAACAGAAGAAGAGAATGAACAAAAAAAGTGATAAAAATGAGACGTAATCTGAGAATAGAAAAATGTGCGAAAGAATAAGTAGATAGAGAGGAGAAGAGATACAAGTAGATAATGAGAAAGCCTGAGTGAGAGTGGTGGAGGACGAAAAAAAAAATAAAAAATGAGGAGAATAGAAAACAAACAAGAGAAATTAGAGAGGAGAGATGAGAGCAGATAAAATAATGTGATAACGAGAAAAGAAAAGAGAAACATAAAAAATAGAGAGAAGAGAAGAGAGAGAATATTGAGGGAGCGGGTTAACGTGTAATAATAACTTGACGGGGGAGGGGGGAGGGTGGTTGGTCTCGAGGCAAGACGCCGGCCTCGAGACAGAGAGATTGTGGGTTCAAATCCTGGCTACGCCGGTTGGGATTTTTATTTATGATTTCTCTCTGCGGCAACTACCCCTGGTCTCAGCAGCGAGGCCCGGCTTGAAACGTCAATTACTCATCGACGGAAAAAATATGAACACCTCCGAAGTCAGAGGTACATGTATCTGCCTTTTCGGCGAGGCACCCCTGTGCACACGGCTGCCAGGGAAAAATGGATTAACACGCAAAATTCAGTTCCTGGTCTCTAGGGACTTCGTCAGAGGTAAAAATCTAGCGAACGAAAACAAAAATAATAAAAATAATAACTTGACGTCTTACCGTGTAACTCTGTGGTGACTGTTTGGGAATGTCCCCATTATTCCTTTCACGATTTCAACACGATCCACTTCTTGCAAGTGACAGTAGATCTGCTTGTATATGAGCAGTGCTATGCTGATAACTTTAATCACCGGAACTCCATTAGTTGCCACGTCCAGAAATGCAGAGCAAACATACATGCTTTCATTACCAACTTGCTGAAATGTTTCGTTCCTTTCTGAATGTCTCAACAAAGATGCTGAAAGACTGGCCCAGAAGACACGAAATGCTGTTATTATAGGTCGTTTCAAAATATTTTGAAGGTGTTTAAAATTCCATATCTCTGCAACCAATTGATTGATAATGCTGAAATTTTGCATATGGTCTTGTGATTTTTTGGTCCCAAGAAGTACATTCATTTCCTCACCAACAAACGTATAGTTTTAAATATTCTTTATTTGAAGTATACAAATTTAAGGCATTTTGGTCAAACCATATATTTGGAGGAATTACCGCTTCATATGAGTGAGCACCCACGGACTTGTCATCTTGAACGTAATGCGCGCCAATTTCCCTGTTTTAAGCACTAAAAAACACATAAAACGCGTCATAGTTATAATTTTATATCCGGTGCATCCCATTTCCTGTCGTTTTGTTGTGATTTATGTGCAACGGCGTATCCTAATTATTGGGTAATTTCGTTAAATTTGTGATCTGTTAGTCAATGGGTATAAAAGTAAAGTTCCTTACATTGCAATCAGTGGCAATAAAGGTGTATAAATATTTTTGCATAGAAGCTAAGCGTGGAAAACTGTATCGAAGCATCTCAAAGCCAGAAAAGAGAACTATTCACGCATTGGGTATAAGCAAACGCTTTTTCAAACAAGTGCTTAAAGCTAACGGAGTGTCCAGTTCAATCAAGACTAGGACGCTAGGAAGAAAGAAAGTAGTAGATAGTTTTGACAAGGAAGTGATTAGAAGAGCAATTTGTAAAATGTTCGATTCCAAAGAAACTGTGACTTTAAGAAAACTGAAAATTCGACTGAGAGCAGAAAATGACATTGCTGTGTCGAAAACAACATTATGGAGAACTGTTAGAAGCATCGGTTTTACGTTTAGAAAGTACGATAGTGGTAGAAATGTCATCTGCGAGAAGCCGCACTTAGTTTCTATGAGTAAATATTTACGTGAAGTACGGGAAATGCGTAACCAAGGTTATGATATTGTATTTCTAGATGAATCTTGGATAAATTCTCACCACACATGTGCAAAGGAATGGCAGTTATCAGATGGAAGTATTAAAAGATGTGTACCCACTGGAAAAGGACAGCGTATTATAATGGCACATGCAGGCACCCGAAAAGAAGGGTTGGTGAAAAATGCAGAACTTATATTCACCTCTAATTATACTGACAACAGGGACTATCACACCGAGATGAATGGCCATATATTTAGAGAGTGGATTAAAAATACTCTTCTTCCAATTCTAGACAGACCATCCTGTCTGGTAATGGACAACGCGTCGTACCACAACGCTGTGGCAGAAGAAGACAAAATTCCTACATCTACCAGTACAAAAGATGTTATAAAGATTTGGCTAAGAAAGGAAGGAATTCCATTTAACGAGGGATTTTTGAAACCTGAATTACTGTCACTTGTTAAGAAATCGCAAAAGACCAAAGTATTCCAAATAGACAAAATCATTCAACAGCATGGTCATACGTGCTTGAGACTGCCCCCTTATCATCCACAATTAAACCCCATTGAACTCGTTTGGGCAAAAATTAAAGGGCAGGTGGCAGCTGAGAATACAAGTTTTAAACTATGCGATATAAAAGGACTGACATATGCTGCTCTATCACAGATTGACAAAGATTTTTGGTGCAAATGTGAAGATCATGTCTTAAAAGAAGAAAATGACTATTGGAAAAAAGATGGACTATCGTTCGTTCAGCCCAGATTAGTAATCAATATGTTAGACTCCTCTGATTCAGAATAAATGAAATAATAATGGACGTTTTTATATGTCCGCATGATCAATCTTTAGCTAAAGTTGATAACGTTTTGAAAATGTAAAGATTCTTGATATGTGTACTGCAGGCATGCAAAGAAACTAAATCACTTTCATATGTGTTGTTTACGTAAAATAATGAAAGTCACATGGAAAGACATAAAACGAACAATGTAGCTCTTTACAGTGAAGAGGATCCCGTGCTTACATCGGACTCTTTAGTCACATGCGTACCCATAAACAATAACTTTGCTTGATATGTCATGCTCGTTATCGCTCGCAACGGATAATTAATTTTTTTAAAATGTATTCTTTGTTGTATATTGTTTAAATAGTTTTCATTAATGGAACTGTTTATACGCTGATTTGTTTTAGACCGTCTGTAAAGGCTATAACATTGACATTCTCATAGTATTTTAAAGAAAGTAAACAATAGAAAGTAAACAGTTGATAAACGCCTCCAACTTTCAAGTTGTGTAGAGACGCCTATGTCGAGAAGCTGATTTCCATTAATGTACGGTAAATTATTTTCTCCAGGAGCAAAAAGATCCGTAAATTCACTGAGATCAAAGGAAAGTGCTGCTTCATGATGAAGCATACTTCCTACATCATTAAATTTTGTGAAATCGGTGGGACCTTGGTAAAACAAGGCCAGATGCAAAAAATCAAGTTTGTAAGTGCAGGGAAAGAGGAGATATTTCATGTTAATCGTGAACATTTAGATTTGAAACGACCAATACAATGCGTTTTATATATCCAGCTAAGGTGTTGTTTATGTGCGTGGGTGTGTGTTAAATGAGGTTTTCTATGTAGCATTTTTTGTCGCTACGCAGAACAATTACTAGGGAAGACTCAACTAATAGACTAGGAAACAATTACTAGGGAAGACTCAACCAATAGACTAAAAAACAATTACTAGGGAAGACTCAACTAATAGACTAAGAAACAATTACTAGGGAAGACTCAACCAATAGACTAAGAAACAATTACTAGGGAAGACTCAACTAATAGACTAAGAAACAATTACTAGGGAAGACTCAACTAATAGACTAAGAAACAATTACTAGGGAAGACTCAACTAATAGACTAAGAAACAATTACTAGGGAAGACTCAACTAATAGACTAAGAAACAATTACTAGGGAAGACTCAACCAATAGACTAAAAAACAATTACTAGGGAAGACTCAACTAATAGACTAAGAAACAATTACTAGGGAAGACTCAACTAATAGACTAAGAAACTATTACTAGGGAAGAATCAACTAATAGACTAAGAAGCCAGTGATGGGGAGGGTCTAGGTTAGAGTTAGGTGGGGCTTTCTTTATAACAAACTCTAATATGAATGGAGGGTCTATGTTAGAGTAAGGTGGGGCTTTCTCTACAACAAACTCTAATATGAATGGAGGGTCTAGGTTAGAGTAAGGTGGGACTTTCTCTACAACAAACTCTAATATGAATGGAGGTTCAAGTACTTGCTGCTTTCCCTTAAGTGGATTTAAAAAGAAAAACAAAAACATATTTTCCTTCTCGCCTTGCAGTCGTATAGGGAGGAGAATCGGGTGTTGTTAAACATGTTTTACCACGACCACGGCACATTTGCGTGTGTTATCATCGGTAAAGTTCTAGACTGCCTTTTCTTCACAGAAATGCATGTAGTACACATTTTTAGAGTCTGGGTGAACCCCAGAGCCTTGTCGGTTAAAAAAAAAACAAATTTCGTCACTTCCGGGACTCAGACTCCGACCTTTCTGATCTGAAAGCGAGCATTAATCACTGGGCCACCGGGACTTCCAAGTCAAGGTTGGGGAAATTATCCTGACGTACTCTGGGAGTTTCAGGAGAGTTTAAATAATTGACGTCTTATGAATGATAAGATAAGACAATACACAAACCTCAGACACTGTTAAACTCTCATGGATTACGTCATGTTGTAATTCTGGCTGATGCATGAACTGATAGGCTGTTATCGGTTGCTCCTGTGTTGGATATGATAAATGTTCACCAGGGCGATCCCTTGAGGAGCTTCAACGATTGTGTTAGAGATCGATGATGACAACAGCGCCGAGCTAATCAAGCGGGAGGGACGATGTACTGGCGACAGTATACGTGCGCCAGGGCGACATCTGTAAGGCCTTCAAGGTTGTTTATGTTAGAAATCGGTAACTAAAACAGTCTAGAGTCAAACAGGTAGGAACAACAACTTGCAAGCGCGAGTTAGACGGATGCACAACGAGCGAGTAAATGAAACCATCAGTGTACACACACACTTTACCACCTGTACAAGCGAACGACCACCTTCGTGTTTCTATTTGTTGTTATGAATGCTATAACAAAAATAATCTATAAACAATTAACCACACCTCATTTTCTTGTTCTAATTTCTCCATTGGCATTAATAAGTTCCTCAAACTAACCAGGGAAATATTAAAACCAGTATATGTTTGTTTAAAAGGACCACACACACACACAAAAAAAACACACTCCCAAAACCGTCAGGCTTATCAAATGAGTTGATTGACCTTTTAGTTGTAAACGATGCTTAATGGTGATGATTTTATTTACATGCAATAACAATTCATTCAATCAATCATTTTTATCGAAAGAATAATTTTCCACGATTGACGATTTGCTGCTAGTTTGTGTAGGTCTTTGTTGTTTCTTAGTCTATTGGTTGAGTCTTCCCTAATAATTGTTTTTTAGTCTATTAGTTGAGTCTTCCCTAGTAATAGTTTTTTAGTCTATTGGTTGAGTCTTCCCTAATAATTGTTTTTTAGTCTATTAGTTGAGTCTTCCCTAGTAATAGTTTTTTAGTCTATTGGTTGAGTCTTCCCTAATAATTATTTCTTAGTCTATTAGTTGAGTCTTCCCTAGTAATTGTTTTTTAGTCTATTGGTTGAGTTTTCCCTAATAATTGTTTCTTAGTCTATTAGTTGAGTCTTCCCTAGTAATAGTTTCTTAGTCTATTAGTTGAGTCTTCCCTAGTAATTGTTTCTTAGTCTATTAGGGAACAGGCAAATAATTGCAATGCTGCGGTAAAGCTGGTAGCAAGGAGCCAGTGATGGGGAGTGTTAGACACTCCAAGGTATGGTGACAGCTTTACAAATAGGGAACACAATACAATACTGACGTTTCGGCTAGTAGCCTTCTTCAGAAAACAAGGACTACAACCACAAACAATGAAGCACAATTATCTATATCTACATGTTAGATGATCAGGAGAATGGAGAGGTGGACAGAAAAGAAGAGAAGAAAGTAGGATTATGAAATAAGAAAGGAGGCTACATGAGGGGAGGTAGGATGAGAATCAAGATGTGTAGAAAAGAGAGATAGGGAAATAGAGGAAGAGATAGAAAATCAGAAGTAAAACGAAGATAATATATAAAACGTATAAGAAAAGTCAACTTAGCTGGCGAAACTTGACTGTCCGTCGTAGAGCAATCGAGGAAATGAACAGACTGTTCATTTCCTCGATTGCTCTACGACGGACAGTCAAGTTTCGCCAGCTAAGTTGACTTTTCTTATACGTTTTATATATTATCTTCGTTTTACTTCTGATTTTCTATCTCTTCCTCTATTTCCCTATCTCTCTTTTCTACACATCTTGATTCTCATCCTACCTCCCCTCATGTAGCCTCCTTTCTTATTTCATAATCCTACTTTCTTCTCTTCTTTTCTGTCCACCTCTCCATTCTCCTGATCATCTAACATGTAGATATAGATAATTGTGCTTCATTGTTTGTGGTTGTAGTCCTTGTTTTCTGAAGAAGGCTACTAGCCGAAACGTCAGTATTGTATTGTGTTCCCTATTTGTAAAGCTGTCACCATACCTTGGAGTGTCTAACACTCCCCATCACTGGCTCCTTGCTACCAGCTTTACCGCAGCATTGCAATTATTTGCCTGTTCCCTAATAGACTAAGAAACAATTACTAGGGAAGACTCAACTAATAGACTAAGAAACTATTACTAGGGAAGACTCAACTAATAGACTAAGAAACAATTATTAGGGAAAACTCAACCAATAGACTAAAAAACAATTACTAGGGAAGACTCAACTAATAGACTAAGAAATAATTATTAGGGAAGACTCAACCAATAGACTAAAAAACTATTACTAGGGAAGACTCAACTAATAGACTAAAAAACAATTATTAGGGAAGACTCAACCAATAGACTAAAAAACTATTACTAGGGAAGACTCAACTAATAGACTAAAAAACAATTATTAGGGAAGACTCAACCAATAGACTAAGAAACAACAAAGACCTACACAAACTAGCAGCAAATCGTCAATCGTGGAAAATTATTCTTTCGATAAAAATGATTGATTGAATGAATTGTTATTGCATGTAAATAAAATCATCACCATTAAGCATCGTTTACAACTAAAAGGTCAATCAACTCATTTGATAAGCCTGACGGTTTTGGGAGTGTGTTTTTTGTGTGTGTGTGTGGTCCTTTTAAACAAACATATACTGGTTTTAATATTTCCCTGGTTAGTTTGAGGAACTTATTAATGCCAATGGAGAAATTAGAACAAGAAAATGAGGTGTGGTTAATTGTTTATAGATTATTTTTGTTATAGCATTCATAACAACAAATAGAAACACGAAGGTGGTCGTTCGCTTGTACAGGTGGTAAAGTGTGTGTGTACACTGATGATTTCATTTACTCGCTCGTTGTGCATCCGTCTAACTCGCGCTTGCAAGTTGTTGTTCCTACCTGTTTGACTCTAGACTGTTTTAGTTACCGATTTCTAACATAAACAACCTTGAAGGCCTTACAGATGTCGCCCTGGCGCACGTATACTGTCGCCAGTACATCGTCCCTCCCGCTTGATTAGCTCGGCGCTGTTGTCATCATCGATCTCTAACACAATCGTTGAAGCTCCTCAAGGGATCGCCCTGGTGAACATTTATCATATCCAACACAGGAGCAACCGATAACAGCCTATCAGTTCATGCATCAGCCAGAATTACAACATGACGTAATCCATGAGAGTTTAACAGTGTCTGAGGCTTGTGTATTGTCTTATCTTATCATTCATAAGACGTCAATTATTTAAACTCTCCTGAAACTCCCAGAGTACGTCAGGATAATTTCCCCAACCTTGACTTGGAAGTCCCGGTGGCCCAGTGATTAATGCTCGCTTTCAGATCAGAAAGGTCGGAGTCTGAGTCCCGGAAGTGACGAAATTTGTTTTTTTTTTAACCGACAAGGCTCTGGGGTTCACCCAGACTCTAAAAATGTGTACTACATGCATTTCTGTGAAGAAAAGGCAGTCTAGAACTTTACCGATGATAACACACGCAAATGTGCCGTGGTCGTGGTAAAACATGTTTAACAACACCCGATTCTCCTCCCTATACGACTGCAAGGCGAGAAGGAAAATATGTTTTTGTTTTTCTTTTTAAATCCACTTAAGGGAAAGCAGCAAGTACTTGAACCTCCATTCATATTAGAGTTTGTTGTAGAGAAAGTCCCACCTTACTCTAACCTAGACCCTCCATTCATATTAGAGTTTGTTGTAGAGAAAGCCCCACCTTACTCTAACATAGACCCTCCATTCATATTAGAGTTTGTTATAAAGAAAGCCCCACCTAACTCTAACCTAGACCCTCTATTCATATTAGAGTTTGTTATAAAGAAAGCCCCACCTAACTCTAACCTAGACCCTCTATTCATATTAGAGTTTGTTATAAAGAAAGCCCCACCTTACTCTAACATAGACCCTCCATTCATATTAGAGTTTGTTATAAAGAAAGTCCCACCTTACTCTAACCTAGACCCTCTATTCATATTAGAGTTTCTTGTAGAGAAAGCCCCACTTTACTCTAACCTAGACCCTCCATTCATATTAGAGTTTGTTGTTGAGAAAGCCCCACCTTACTCTAACCTAGACCCTCCATTCATATTAGAGTTTGTTGTTGAGAAAGCCCCACCTTACTCTAACCTAGACCCTCCATTCATATTAGAGTTTGTTGTAGAGAAAGCCCCACCTTACTCTAACATAGAATCTCCACCTCGACTCCTGTTCTCGGAGCACAGACCCATCAGTGTACAAAGCAACATCGCATTTTTCAGAATTGTCAACTAACAACTGCACTTCTCGCCAAGTGCACCTGTATCTCCTCTCTTGCCCACACCACATTGCAGTATGTTTAGACAGGAAAAAGTAAACAAATCAGCAAGTAATGCTTGCCATCTTCTCCCCTATTCTACAAACTATTTAAAATACTCCAACCCACTTATGAAAACAGATGTTAGTGTACAACACGACTTTGGGCACTGCACGTGATGTCTTAGGCGACATAAAATAAAACCTGTCGCACAATATGGTTGAATATCGAATAACAGCAAGTGATCGCTTTGATCTTCGCGAAACTTTTACGGATGAAAGATCGAAACTAAAGTCAGTGTAATACCCACACAAATTGAAATCATGTTCTCAGTACCTCTTATGTCCACATCGAGCTGTTGTCACAGCACTTTCTTGTCACGCCAATTAGACGTTCGGTCCCATTTGGGGTTTGATATTCCATTCTTCTTGCAACGCTTGTTCTAATTGGTAATGAGTTTCAAGATGATTTTGTCATCTTCGCAGTCTGGCGCCCGAGCTCGTTCCACAAGTGCTCGATGGTAGAAAGGTCCGGGGAAACAGTAGGTCATGTTAATACCTTAATATGTTGTTGCTTAAGATGACCCATGACCAAACTTGCCATATGTGAACGAGAATTGTTTTGCTGTAATTTTATGACTGGCCCATTTGAATTGATGAAGTTTTACGCGTGGTGTGATGTTTTCATTTCCGTGTCCAATACTCGACAGATTGTGACTGGTGGTGACGAAGTTCGCACTGGGCATATTCACCGGCATTATTTCCCCATGAACAATGCGGAGACATATGTAATTGCACAGTATAATTGTACACCACCTACATTGAAACTTGCACCTTATTTTATTTAATGTACTCCAATAAATTACGACACCTTTTTACCATCGAGTGATAGTGATCTACATAGTACTGCGCGCTGCCTTTTTTTAAATCGTTTTTTTCCTTTCACAATCTCTTCAACGTTTTTTTTTTTCAATCCATCTTTACTACTCTAAATCAACCTTTTGAGTTTTTATGTCTAAGGGATTCAGCGTGTTTTTTTATTTTAATTATTTGTACACTTAAATTGACATTTCTTGCAATATTTATTCATCTGATTTAGTATACAAGCTTTTCTAATTACTGGAAAGTAGTTGTTCTGGAAAGAATTGTATGCGCACAGTTCGTTCCTATCACATCTCTGTTGCTGCTATTGCTCTTTTGAACGATGATGATGATCAGACGTAATTGTGCACTCATGGCGCTATTGATTTCTTGTAGCCCCACTAAACTATGTTATCTCTTCTAAGATTCCTATTTTTGTCATATCTAAGTTAGTAATGGTCTGAGGTATTCGAGTTTAAGTTATGGTAATTAATACAGCCTTTCGGTTTTCGTTAATTATTTTAATTTATCATTTTTTTAAAAATGTTTTAACATTCACCGGATTTCCCCACCCTCTCACTTAGAAAGAAAGAAAAGTTGTAACTTTTCTCGACTCTAGTTTCTATAGTTGCGCCCTCTAAAGCAAGAATCTAACTAATCAAACAACAACAAAGAGTTATGTCAATACTGGGAACGCTGACAAAACTGAATTATAAAATACCTTACCTGTTCACATCCGAATCTAGCCTTAAAATACCAGGAGGCGCTACTCTCGTGTGACTTCTTGAAGAGTGTAAGCAGTAAGAATTATTTATGCCTTTAAGAATATAATTGTTTAAATTTTAAATGTGTTAACAAATTCTAAATATATTTATTTATATGTATATGTATATTAAATATTGCACATAAATCTTCTCTATTAATTTGTATGAATTAAATGCAACCTTGATACTACATATTTTCTACTAATACAACAACTGGTAATCCTACTTATCTTCTACTAATACAAATGGTGATCCTACTTATTTTCTACTAATACATTCATTAATACTTCCTCTCATGGCCTCTTGTTTTGCTTGAGAGAGCTGGAATGCGTTCTTGTAAAGTTCTAACACTTCAACAGTTTCTACATACAAATAACAAACTTTACAAGTGATTGAACAATAGAATTGTCGCAAGTTTGCATTCTTATATTTTGGTTGTTGATAGCGATAATACAAATGTGGCTGCAGCAAGGCTTTAGATAATAAGATTTTCTCGCTTTATGGGTCAAAGGGAACAGAAGTGCTTGCGACTTGTGGTCGCAATAACACGATCGGCGCACCATCAGCTTTCCAAGAGCTAGCAGTTCTACCGTCTCGCGGTCTTCCCTGGTAACAGTCTACGTCAAAACAGACCGGCTAACAGAAGCTAGAATCGCTGTGTTCCCTGTAGTGGTGGATTTTACTGGTATAGAAGAACCACTATTCCAGTACCCCTTGGCCGGACTAGTAGTTTCCCATCATAGCCTGGTATAGACGAACTCCAACTTCTCCAGTAAGAACCTGGAATGTCAAGAAAGCCATTACGACCCGCCACATCATTGAGTCAAAGGGCACCCTGCCCGCATCAACTCGAGGCATTCCGTCAACAACAACTCACTTTCTAGGTTGGGAGTTCCTATAAACTTTTGTTTAGGAAAAAAAAGAACAGGACAGTTTCTGCTATTGCATTAACTTTTGCTTCTAACTAATACATCCACGAATACTTTTTTTTTATCATATCATTTTCTTATGTCTTCTACTACCACACTCCCTATTCATTTTACTGCTACTTCCACTCTTACTTTACTATCACACACTTACATTCCACTATTCCCTCTATCTATCTATCTATCTATCTATCTATCTATCTATCTATCTATCTATCTATCTATCTATCTATCTATCTATCTATCTATCTATCTATCTATCTATCTATCTATCTATCTATCTATCTATCTATCTATCTATCTATCTATCTATCTATCTATCTATCTATCTATCTATCTATCTATCTATCTATCTATCTATCTATCTATCTATCTATCTATCTATCTATCTATCTATCTATCTATCTATCTATCTATCTATCTATCTATCTATCTATCTATCTATCTATCTATCTATCTATCTATCTATCTATCTATCTATCTATCTATCTATCTATCTATCTATCTATCTATCTATCTATCTATCTATCTATCTATCTATCTATCTATCTATCTATCTATCTATCTATCTATCTATCTATCTATCTATCTATCTATCTATCTATCTATCTATCTATCTATCTATCTATCTATCTATCTGTCTGTCTGTCTGTCTATCTATCTATCTTACCTGTCTATCTATCTGTCTGTCTGTCTGTCTGTCTATCTATCTATCTATTTACCTGTCTATCTATCTGTCTGTCTATCTGTCTATCCGTCTATCTGTCTGTCTGTCTGAATGTCTGTCTGAATGTCTTTCTGTATGTCCGTCTGTCCGTCTGTCCGTCTGTCCGTCTGTCTGTCTGTCTGTCTGTGTGTCTGTCTGTCTGTCTATCTATCTATCTATTTTCTTTTCGAGCCGGCGACGTTACATAGGGCAGAACCACAATCTAAAAAACAGAAACCTTGTATGCCAAAATGGCACATATTGCAGAGATCATTGCTTCTAAGATTTATGGCTCCGATTCCATAACAATACTTTTAAAATGACAGCTTGTCAAGCCATTGATCAACCTCCTTAGTCGCCTCTTATAACATGCATGGAAAATCACAGTGTCACTCACTATTCTTTACTTCCCTCATAATGAGGTCCCGGTATCACACGGATGGCAAATATATCTACTATATTAATAATGTTCTACTACAACATTTCCTCCACTAACATTCTAATCACATTCAAACCTATTCACTTTTGCTTCAACTACCACACTGTTACCACATATGTCGTTGTCGGCTCCTCCATTCGTATTGCCCAGGTCGTTACTGCCCACTCCAGCAACATCAATAACGTGTTCACCTCTAAAGCGCATGTAAACAACAGCCAAAGATAAAATGCATATAAATAAAGGAATAATATTTCGTAAACGTTGTCTCAAACGTAAAAACATCTCGAAGTCCCTTATCCAGTTCTCATTTGAGTACAGAAACACGCGTTTCCTACATTTGAAAACACAACTGATAGGGTTTTCATATTTTTGTTTATCGATTATTGTTTGAAATTGTAATGAAGTGGAAATAATATATATAGTGAAGGGTGTCACATTTTCCCATCGAATTTTGTGTCATATTCATGTATGTATAAAATTGACAAACCGTGTGAGCATTATGTCGATAAGATAACAGCGTCATACAATAAATGTCACTTATAAAGTGAACTGACGCATACATTAGATAAGTATACACACCAGTGGCGTATTCTCTATGCTACCGCTGCTACCGCCGGTAGCCTGAACATATTAACGAAATACAAAAGGAAATGATAATTTATTATATTTTGTTCATAATTATATTACAAATTTTCGAATATTCTATTACATATTTCGTAGGCCAATATGATATATTTGCTTTGATTTGCTTTTATTAAAACAAGGTTTTCCTATGGCCACTATAATGTTTGTGAATGAAGCCGAAACTACTATAAAAAATAGTACATGAAACCGCTAATCAGCGACGGTACATTTTTCTCTTCTCTCCGACTTAGAATTAATGATCTTGACATTCAAAAATTCCCGTCAAAATTATACGGGCTAGAGCTACCTATACAAAATGCGGTTTCATGGGTTATTTTTAGCTCTAGTCAATCAGAATCGTCACAAAGTGAAAGTGAAACTTGGTCTGATTACCAGAAATTCCTAACCTATTTATAACTACGCTATGCGCATCAGCATCTGTAGAAAGAACTTTTTCTGCTCTCAAGAGAGTCAAATCTTATTGTCGCTCAACTCAGACACAAGAACGCTTATCTGGTTTGGCAATAATGCACATTGAGAAATCATTCCTTCAGAAACTTAGAAACCAATCCAACAGTACTTTCAATGACAAAGTCATCGAGACATTTTCGTCCCAAACAAGACGGATAGAGTTTACATATAAATAAGTAAGTAATTTAAAATGTAGTGATGTCATTAGCAAATATTACTTCATGTTAGCCTACTGAATATAATGTATGTCTATATTTATTATGTCATCGGTAGCCCAGACCCCAAAACCAGTATACGCCACTGATACACACAGAGGGCAACATGTATATGGGAGAATATCCCAGTACAATATAAAAGATAAACTAATAATAGACGACCAACACACCTTCAGAAATTATTCAGCCTTTGAAAATAGCTACCAGGAGATTGTGTATGGGTCGATAAGGGCGGTCGTATGTGACAATTATTACATGATTCATAAATGTGCCCATGTATCATCTCAAAGTTCGACCATCTTTCCTAACAAGTGTGAGACCTTGCACAGGGTCCGCATTGTATCTCGCCACACGTCTCTGTTCTGGGCGAGCCTCTCAATCTCGACAAGGGAGCTGGTGCTGGCAGTTATTTCTTCTCGTCTCAATGCTCTTTTCAGAGTTTCTATAAGTTTATCTTATTCTGTTATGCTCTGGTTCCAATTTGGGTGCTCGCTTTGTGATTCTTTTGTTGCCTCATCTCATCACATAGCCAGCACATGGCCACCTTCTTCTCTTGATCATAGAGGGTATGTTTAAATGCTTTGGGATTTTTTTAACTTCTGCATTAGCCTTGAATTCATTATATGGTCCACCCAAATCCTTGTACAATATGTCTGCATTATGAATTCGATGGCAATTCCAACTAACAAGGAAGATAAAATACATTCTTGTTTCACTATGGTTTCACTCTGAAACCAGCCCTACCTCTGTGCGAACTACACGAAAGAATCCATCTTACAGATCTTTGATAATCTTGATGATTTCCGATGATATTCCATATAGTCTTTGTATGTTTCAAGAGTATGCTGTTTAAAGCCTTTTTGTAATAAAGAAATTTAGAAGTGAAAAAGGTCGTGGATAAAAAAAAAAGAATATGGGAACCAACATTGTTCTCCTACACAGCAAGATGTGACTTCTATCCCTGGTTTTAATGAAATCTTGGGGTTGAATATTTCTATCACTGTTTTAATGAAATCTTGGAATGAATATTTTAAAGTTTTCTGAATTCATCTTAATTTCGGAGAGCAAGAATAAGACATCAAGACTGCAGTCTTAATACAATCATTTTAAATGAAAAATGTTGTTTATATATAGGCCAAACAAAATCAGTGTGCAGGAACCGTCCTTAAAGTCACAGCGACAAGAAACACTGATAACGAGAGTTGATGAAAGTGAGTAGGTAACCTCTCAGAAGTAATTTTAAAAAGATGTTATAGGTCATGCAGTGGGTTTCTGAAACAGAGGGGAAAGAGGAGAGTGATACCCAGGGGGGAAAACATAGGGCACACGAGAGAAGGCAGCTAACCGAAACAGGTGTAGAGACTTTGCTGTCGCTCTACAGAGTGTGTCGACTTACGACTGATCGTCAGCTCACAACTAAGTGAAATAAAGGTTTAGGTGGTAGGGAAGAAAGTAAGAACAAAGAAGTAAGAATATAGATGGAAGAATATATAAGGAAGAATATAGAAGATCTTGTTGACTGACTCTGAAGCTGGCAATAATTGCTCAGTCAGATAACGTCCTCCCTCCCTTCTTCCATCCCTCTTTATCTCTCCTTCTCAATCTATTTCATTCTCTCTCTCTCTCTCTCTCTCTCTCTCTCTCTCTCTCTCATACACACACACTCACTCACACACACATTGTATCTGCAAAAAAAAAACCTAAAAAACCAGGAAGAGTTCAAAATGCTATGACTGCCAGCTTCAGTCCCTACTCCAAAATCAAGCTGTGTTCCATCCGTTTTGATCGTGTTTTGATATTCCGATTGCGTACGATGAATGATGATATCGTATGACGGAGAACAGATGGCTGTGTTCACTTTCTGTGCGGTATCACGGTATGTTTTCTGGCATGTACTAAGACTGCTATGAGGGGGACTGCAGCTACTTTTCTTTGTTCGGGAGATACGATATTAATTCGGATGATTCCACTGGCACGGGCAGTTGAGCAGTTATGGATTTTAATTCGTTTGCAGTGATACCGGGGCCTTCTATAACTATAACCATATTTTCTTCTAAAATGTGGCGTCCCTAAAAATGTTACAACCACCGGCAGGTCCCTTCACATGCTGCATCACTTAGTCTAGGTGTACCTGGTGTAACAAGTGACGACAGTGACTAGCGCAAGTGCAATGATGTATGAGTAGAGTGTATGTGTGCTGCTGCTTTTCTGTGTATTGACTGTGCGTGTATGCTTGTGTTACGATCACCATTCTGCAGAAATGTCTTTTCCTGGCTCAGTTGTAAAAAGTGTTGCATTGATTGTTTTCTCTTTCCTTATTTGCTCGTTCTGATTAAATGAGACTGTTGAGTTTTGTAGCAAATTTACAGCGATGTCGCGTTATTTGCACCTTTTAGTCCAACACACGACTTTTTTGTGTGGCGATATATTTCTTAAGTCTGTGTATGACCTTTCTCTTTGATCCCTAAAAAGTTGGCCAAGCGAATTCTGCAACTACAAGGGCGTCACTTTTATTTACGTCAGCTATGTCATGTATCAAATTACCTCTTGCTCATTTCTGAGTTTTGATAAAAATTTAGTGTGGGAAGATTCTTCTTTCTTTTTCTTCCTTTCTTCACTTTCTCTTGTACTCGCTCGCCTGTAGAGGGAGATAAAGGTTCTGGTTCTTGTCATTTTATAGCGGCCTCAATCATTGTCAGTTTTTGTTGGTCTAGCGTTTCTTTGATGCCTGTTCATCTTACTCTGATTCTGCCTCTTTGCTCTACTGTCTTCTCCTCTTTATATATATATATATATATATATATATATATATATATATATATATATATATGTATGTATATATATATATATATATATATATATCTATCTATCTATTGACCTTTCGAGCCGTAACCGGCCCATAGGGCGTAGACCAAGATACACCTTCTCCTATATGAATTTTTGTTCTAGCAGTTTTCTTTTAAAGATATTTTATTAAATCTCGCCATCTGTCTCTGTTCTGTGCAAGCAGTTCTATCTCATTGAGGGAGCCGATTCCTGCTGCTCTTGCCTCTCTCATCAATGTTCTTCTCAGTGTCTCCCTGGGTCTTCCTCTTTTTCTTTTACCTGTTGTTTCCCATATGAGGGCTTGCTTTGCTATTCGATTATTATCTCTTCTCATCACATGTCCAACGTATGACCATCGTCTTTTCTTTATTACTGAAGATATTAGTGGTTGATTGGCGATTTCTCTAATTTCCTCGTTTGTTTTGAATTCGTTCCATTCTATACCATATATATATATAGCAGCCGTATTTCACAAATCTTATAGACCAGCTGACCTCAATTGGCACTTGGTGGTGTCTGAACTCCCCTAACTGCCTTGATGAGTTGACGGGGACATCCTTTCACTGTATCACGGCCAACGTGTCGCGACGACTTGCGTCTTGATGACCCGTGTTGATTGATAAGTCGAGTCGACCTCGGCCTGTGCTCGATGGTTACTGCTCGAGACTGTCGCCTCGTTTGAACTCTGCCCTTGTGTGGCACTCTTGGCCTGATGATCGCCGAACTTAGTACTCCGCGCTGTTTCGTGTTGCGACTGTTGGTTATCTGCAGGCCAGCGTGCCCCCCTCCCCCTTCCAGAGGTCGTTCTTAGCTAGGCACAAACATTTACATCCAGCGCTCGAGAAAGCATTCACTCTAAGCCACTTCTACTTATCACTGCTCCTGGAATAAGGTCTGTTCCACGCAGCAACCACACACCAATTAACTTACTCTGTCACTTTTTTGTGAACTAACCCAAACCTGCTCAGGGTACCGGTTGCAACACAAACACACAGCCGTCTGCACCGAGCCATCGTTAATCTCGAACGATCTAACCAACCTATCCTTTGTCTAACCTTTTCTCCCTTCAACCAATCAATACCCCGTTTTACATTTTTGTCTCGTTCCTACATTGTGTCTTACAATTCCCGTGAGTCACGATGTGTTCATCCTCTTTACTCCTTAACCCCACTGTCCCGTGGACACCATGCTTTTATTTTACATTATACTCAGCCCTTCTTATCTCCCCTCGATTTCTACTACCTCACTCCCATCTTATTGTACACTCTTTAATCACTGCTACCTCCCTACTTCATATACATATATATGCTTTGTATGGTATGGAATCACAAGGCATTCTCTTTCTCTATGGGCATTCTCTATTTGTTCATTTATTATAGCTGTATGCAGCTTTGGATTGTTTCAATGCCCACTCTTTCTCTTATATATCATTTCTGATTCTGTCTGTCTTCTTTTTTTTTTTGGTCATCCAAGTGCTTTTCTCAGACATACCATCTCTGTTGTGATAAACATTCTTTTTTGCTTAGTCATAAGTGATTATGCTGGAGAAATTAAACATTGATGGCAAGGATCTGCGAATCATAAAAAACATGTACTGGCAACAAACAGCAGCTATACGAATTAACAACCAAACAGGACAATTTCAATTTATAAAACAAGGAGTCAGACAAGGCTGTGTTTTGTCGCCGGATTTGTTTTCATATTACAGCGAATATATTATGAGATCAATAGTAGACAAAAACGGAATTGAAGCCAACGGTCACAACATAAATAATTTACGGTATGCGAATGACACAGTCTTAATAGCAGAGACAGAGAATGGGCTACAATAAATGATAGATATAATAGTAAAAGAAAGCAACAAGAAAGGTCTCAGTGTGAATAGTAAGAAAGCAGAAGTAATGGTTATATCGAAGCAACAATCATTACCATCATGCAGCATAAAAATAAACAAGACAAATCTGAAACAAGGGCAACGTTTGAAATACATGGGCAGAGTGATAACATCAGATGGGAGATGCAACACAGAAATGAAAAGCAGAATAGCTCAGGCCAAAATAGCATCTATGTCAATAGAAATGAGAAAGAGAGTTCATCGGTGCTATATAGAACCAATTCTGAACTATGGCAGCGAATCATGGACAATAGACAAACAAATAAAAAGACGATTAGAGGCCACAGAGATGGGATTTCTCAGGAGAATGTTGAAAGTTCACTGGACAGCTAAAAGGACCAATGAGAAAGTTCTTAAAGAGGCCAACACAAAAAGGGATCGTTTAAAAAACATCATAAAGAAGCAATCAACATTTATTGGGCACCTCATAAGAAGAGGAAAGTTGGAATACTTGGTTAAAACTGGCAAAATAAAAGGAAAGAGAGATCGCGGGCGAGAAAGAGAGAAAATACAGGATAGTTTGTTGTCATGGCATGGAAAACAGTCAACAACAGAACTGATACGATGCACTGTGGATAGAAGATTGTGGAAGGACATGATCGCCAACGCCAACCAGTACGGCCCATGATGATGAGGATAAGTGATTATGTTTGGCATTGGTAGCACAACGTGTGAGTAAATATATCCTGTGTAAGATATTTCTTGATGGTGATCGGTATTGCTCTGTATTGAAGAATAGGGGCCAACTGTCCCAATTATCGGTTTGCCTTGTTGCATCGGATGACTATTTTTTGTATCGAGTTTACCATCTTCAAAGATTGTTGTTCTCAGATATTTAAAGTTTGTTACTTGTTTTATAACTTGATGTTTTATCATCATCATCAAGTACCTGGCCTGCTGGCGTAGTTGATCATGTCTCTCCACAACTTTCGATCTCGACAGTTATTTATCATTTCTGTTGTTGACCTTCTGCCAAGCCATTCTCTTAAGCTGTCTGGTATTTTTTCTCTTCGCTTCACTCTACCTCTTCGTCCTCAATTTTCCCAGTTGTTACAATATATTCCAGCTGTTCTCTTCTTATTACATGACCAAAAAATGATAATTGTTTCTTCCTAATATTGGAAATTAGCTCTCTTTTTGCTTTGACCTCTCTCAGAACATCTTTATTACTCTTCTTAGCTGTCCACAGTGTTCTCAACATTCTTCTGTAAAACCACATTTCTACAGACTCCAATTATTTTCTTGTCCGTTGTTCTATTGTCAATGATTCATATCCATATGTTAAGACTGACTCTACATAACATTTAAGAACTCCTTTTCTTGTCTCTATTGTCAAAAATGTATTGCATAGTATCTTCCTAATTTTTTGGAAAGCTTTTGCCTGAGCCATTTTGCATCTCACCTCTGTTATACATCTTCCACCTGAGGTTAAAAAGTTCCCAAACATTTAAATTCATTTACCTGTTTTAATATTGTTCCACTTGTTTTTATTGTGCACTGGGGTGATGTAAAATAAAGACAAGTGGAACAATATTAAAACAGGTAATGATAATTATAACTGTTGCAAATATAAACATACCTCTCTTTCTCATTTTTATTGACATAGATTTGTTGCATAAGATATTTTTCATTTTCTGAAATGCTATTTTGGCCTGAGCTATTCTACTTTTTATTTCTGTGGTGCATCTCCCATCTGATGTTATTTATTATTGTGCCCAAGTATTTGAAACGTTGTACTTGTTTCAGATTTATCTCGTTTATTTTTATGCTGCATGATGGTGATGATTGTTTCTTCGATATAACCATTACTTCTGTTTTCTTACTATTCAGACTGAGACCTTTCTTGTTACTTTCTTCTACTATTATATCTATCATTTCTTGTAGTTCGTTTTCTTTCTCTGCTATTAAGACTGTGTCATCCGCATATCGCAAATTATTTATGTTGTGACCGTTGACTTCAATTCCTTTTTTGTCTACTATTGATCTCATAATATATTCGCTGTAAAGTGAAAACAAATCCGGTGACAGAACACAGCCTTGTCTGACTCCTTGTTTTATATATTTGAATTGTCCTGTTTGGTTGTTAATTCGTATAGTTGCTGTTTGTTGCCAGTACATATTTTTTATGATTCGCAGATCCTTGCCATCAATGTTTAATTTCTCTAGCATATTTATTATTTTCACATGCTTTACTTTGTCAAATGCTTTCGTGTAGTCTATAAAGCACATACATAGATCTTTCTTTACTTCGATAGATCTTTCTATCAATGTTCTTAAGATGTATCTTGCATTATTGGTGCCCTTTCCTTCCACAAATCCACATTGTTCCTCACTTATTTCTGGTTTTATTTTGTTCCTTACACGTCTCATGATTATTCTCAGTAATATTTTAGTCATATGACTCATGAGACTAATAGTGCGATGGTCTTCACAATCAGTGGCGCCTGACTACAACTGAATGGTTGTGGGTGTGTAGAATACAACTAGTTATTACTGAATGGTTGTAGTGTGTAGAATACAACTAGTTATTACTGAATGGTTGTGGGTGTGTAGAATACAACTAGTTATTACTGAATGGTTGTGGATGTGTAGAATACAACTAGTTATTACTGAATGGTTGTAGATGTGTAGAATACAACTAGTTATTACTGAATGGTTGTAGATGTGTAGAATACAACTAGTTATTACTGAATGGTTGTAGATGTGTAGAATACAACTAGTCATTAATGAATGGTTGTAGATGTGTAGAATACAACTAGTTATTACTGAATGGTTGTAGATGTGTAGAATACAACTAGTTATTACTGAATGGTTGTAGATGTGTAGAATACAACTAGTTATTACTGAATGGTTGTAGATGTGTAGAATACAACTAGTATTAATGATGGTTGTAGATGTGTAGAATACAACTAGTTATTACTGAATGGTTGTAGATGTGTAGAATACAACTAGTTATTACTGAATGGTTGTAGATGTGTAGAATACAACTAGTCATTAATGAATGGTTGTAGATGTGTAGAATACAACTAGTTATTACTGAATGGTTGTAGATGTGTAGAATACAACTAGTTATTACTGAATGGTTGTAGATGTGTAGAATACAACTAGTCATTAATGAATGGTTGTAGATGTGTAGAATACAACTAGTTATTACTGAATGGTTGTAGATGTGTAGAATACAACTAGTTATTACTGAAAGGTTGTAGATGTGTAGAATACAACTAGTTATTACTGAAAGGTTGTAGATTTGTGGAATACAGTTAGTTATTACTGAATGGTTGTATATGTGTGGAATACAGTTAGTTATTACTGAATAGTTGTGGATGTGTAGAATACAGTTAGTTATTACTGAATGGTTGTGGATGTGTAGAATACAGTTAGTTATTACTGAATGGTTGTGGATGTGTAGAATACAGTTAGTTATTACTGAATGATTGTGGATGTGTAGAATACAGTTAGTTATTACTGAATGGTTGTGGATGTGTAGAATACAGTTAGTTATTACTGAATGATTGTGGATGTGTAGAATACAGTTAGTTATTACTGAATAGTTGTGGATGTGTAGAATAAAGTTAGTTGTTACTGAATAGTTGTGGATGTGTAGAATACAACTAGTTATTACTGAATGGTTGTGGATGTATAGAATACAGTTAGTTATTACTGAATGGTTGTGGATGTGTAGAATACATCTAGTTATTACTGAATGGTTGTGGATGTATAGAAAACAGTTAGTTATTACTGAATGGTTGTGGATGTGTAGAATACAGTTAGTTATTACTGAATGGTTGTGGATGTATAGAATACAGTTAGTTATTACTGAATGGTTGTGGATGTATAGAAAACAGTTAGTTATTACTGAATGGTTGTGGATGTGTAGAATACATCTAGTTATTACTGAATGGTTGTGGATGTGTAGAATACAGTTAGTTATTACTGAATGGTTGTGGATGTATAGAAAACAGTTAGTTATTACTGAATGGTTGTGGATGTATAGAAAACAGTTAGTTATTACTGAATGGTTGTGGATGTATAGAATACAGTTAGTTATTACTGAATGGTTGTGGATGTGTAGAATAAAGTTAGTTGTTACTGAATAGTTGTGGATGTGTAGAATACAACTAGTTATTACTGAATGGTTGTGGATGTATAGAATACAGTTAGTTATTACTGAATGGTTGTGGATGTGTAGAATACATCTAGTTATTACTGAATGGTTGTGGATGTATAGAAAACAGTTAGTTAATACTGAATGCGCGATAATACTACGTCTTTTTTTTTGTTTTGCATTTGTATATAACCTCTATAAACTTTCTTACTGCCACTTCGTCTACGTCTTATGTCAGCTATTCCTAATATTTTGATTATTCTCTTTTCGATTTCCTCTGTTATTTATTCTACTAATTTGTTTCCTAAGCCTGTTGTGTTCAGTGTTCCTATCTTGTTGTTCACACTTAGCTCTGATCTTTTATATCTCGTTTGGAGATCTGGCTTGGTGCGAACTGGCGTGTGTTGATCGATAGCCATTGTTGCAGTAATCTCCTTATTAGAGTGTAGCATCGATACAAATTAACAGAATAACTTCCCTATCGGCTTGCTGGGCTTGTCACAAGATGATCCTTATACTGGTCATGACATTGATGAATATACACTGAAACATTGATGCTAACAATAATATCACTTTCTTGCAAATGACTTTTTAGTGTGTATAAAAAAAAAGTAAAGTGCCCCCGTCACGCCAAGTGGCGTATATTGAATATGGTGTTAGTGACCATACATTTTACAGACCATCGGCGCATGATTTTTGGGGTAATTTGGTCGGTATTACGCCCGTGCCGCTTTACTTTCCCAGAAAAAAATCCGGTACCCATTAAAGGCTGGGTGAACCGGAAGGTAATTAAATGACTGATGCAGACCCATACTAAAATGTAGAGACTTCATTTTTCGTTCGGTCTTCATCCTCGTCATCGTTCGCCCCTAGAAAGATGTTAACTTAATATAGATACGTTGCGTTGCTGTTTTACTGGAAGATATGCTATTTTGCGCATTATAGCCATTTACTTCCGGTTTCAATAAAACATTTGTGAATACTGGCTTGCCTTGTGTATTTAATCCTTACTCGCAAGGTCAGACTGGTCACTCTGTTTCCAGGCCCATTATAGTGAGGTCTTGATCTCTTCTGGTATCACTCATCCTGGTACACGCAGTCAGCTGTATGTCGTTGACTGCTTACAGTCCACGTTCTGGTGGTCATGTTGGGCCCATATTTATAAACAGCAGCAAAGAAAAGTTTACAAAAACATCAAACGACACTCCTCATCAAGACCAGCTCCTTGTAGTGGGAAACAGTCACCAGGGACTGAAAACCAAGACTGGCCAGGCCTTCCTACACCCGAGCAAGACCACAGTCTGCTCTAGCAAGTTAAAGTGCTGAACTCGGAGGCAACCAGCCAAAAGGCGCACTACAACAATCAGGATGCCACGCACTCACGCCAATAGGAAGTATGTCTATAACCTCAAATCGATATGGTACTCGCCCTATGATGGACACTCAGGCAGGTGCAGCGCCGGGCCCCCAGCCTCGAAAGGGCCCAACCTCTATTACTGGATGTCATTATCAACCGCTCTGTGGAGTCAGGTGTGAGAGAATAGAGCTACTGGCCAATCCAAAATAAGACCACTCTAAATAATGGAATGCTGAAGGCATCAACATCAAAAGAGATGGGTACAGTAAAAAGATAGAATTAGAAAATATCCTGCATGAAGAACAAGAAAGCATATGCTGTTTGCAGGAAACCCATCTAAACAACGACATAGCCTTGAAGATTAGGGGATACCAGTGCTACCGATCTGACAGAAAAAAAAACAGACAAAAGGGTGTAATATTGACACTTGTAAAGAACAGCATCAATGCATGCGTGGTACATTCTCTTTCTCCGTCGTCGACAGGACTTGACCTCTCCTCTCTTTCTTAGTATCCGTCGTCGACAGGACTTGACCTCTCCTACGGGTAAAGGTAATTAAACAAAATAATGAATCAACTGTGCAGCTCTACATGGAACCTGTACCTTGAGACGAAGAGGAAGCGAGCACACCGTTAAATCAGACAACACTGAGGTAAAATATTTTACTGGAGCTAGAATCATTATACACTTGTAAATAAATGAATGTTCTTTGTAGATTCATAAACGTTCTAATAATCATCATCATCGGGTGCCATCTCCGCAGCGAAGGTTGGCTACCATGGATCGCCATTCCACTCTGTTTCTTGCTTTGATGGTGCAGGCTGTCATAGATTGGCTTGTCCATGTTTTGATGTTACTCGTCCATGTTAGTCTTGATCTGCCTCTGCCTCTTTTACCCTGTATTTTCCCTTCCAATATTATTTTTATTAGGTTGTTGTCTTTTAACATGCCCCAAAAATGTCATTTGTCTTGCTTTAATTGTGTTTAGTAGTTCTCTTTTCAGTTTTTAGTTGTTTTAAAACTTCCTCGTTTGTTCTCATTTCTTTCCATCAAATTCTACCTATTCTTCTAATAATACCATTTCCTAAACTCTTTTGAGGGCTGTAAACAAAAATGGTGGGGGGGGGGGGACCCCTGAGTTTCTATATAATTATGGCTGCTGCTAAGAGAACAAATGTCAGAATTGACAAGCAAATTTGAAAAAAATGGTATCTAACATTTAGAAAGTAATTGATTAGTACTTCGTTCTTGCTAGAATTCTCTGCATTGGTACAATGACCTTCACTTTTAATTAAATTAATTGTACTCGTTGCCTATTAATGAACCAAAATTCAGAATAACTTGTTTTATTTTGATAACAATCTTTGTATAAACTATAACTACGATAATTAAACTTAATTAATCTTTACTTATCGATGTATCATCAAAATCCCTTATTTTTTTTTAACGAAATTGTAGATGACAATGCAAATACGGACAGTGTTTCGAGAATACTCTCCCTTGGGGCGACGGACGTTCGAATTGACGTACATATGGCAAGTAATATTATTCTAGAATTTGTTATCACGGTTTTCAGTCCTCGCTGAACATTTTTAGAGTTGAAACGTCGGTTTGTTTATTCTTGTCTTGTCCGTAAAGATGAGACATTATTTGTCGTATTTTATTGTATCGACATCAGCTTTGCCGCAGCCCCGCATGGTTTTCATGTCAAATTCCCAGGTCAAGTTAGATCAAGTCATTTTTGTTTTCTCTTGTTCATCCTCCGCACACCTGCTAGATGCTGCTAAATAATTATTTCAAATTCCAGAAGTTTTACTGGAAAAAAAATGACATAAATGCTCTCAAACACTATGTGAGTTTATCGCCTTGTAATAATTACTGTTGTTTTTCGTGGTCAAAAGAATTATATAATTCTTCAGTTTTATTTGAAACTCATAATGTCTCCCTCTCTCTTTATCTCTCTCTCTCTCTCTCTCTCCCGCCCTCTACCTCTATTTGCCATCCTTTCACTTGAATCATCTAACGGAAATATTGTTTACCATATTTATATTAGGACATGTGTGGAGAAGAGGCAGGTTGGAATACGTAACAACAGGAAAAATAGAAGGTAGAAGAGATAGAGGTAGACAAATGTGAATCATGATACATGCTTTGATGGCGTGTCAATAGAAAAGATCAACATTGAAACTGCTGTCAAACGAACAAGATCGAGAAATATCGAGAGATAAGACATCGCCTCTCGGCAACGACAATAAATACACGAATATCTGTTGTTATAGATGCATTTTAGCAATGGTGAT